>JABSMS010023713.1:0-10775 GCA_018902275.1 Aleiodes sp. PSUC_FEM 10030003
TAAATTATTAAATTTTCGAAAATTTTTTGGGGTGGACATAACAAAAAATTTCGTTTCATAATTAATTCTTTTTATGTCTAAAACAAAAAATTTAGTGAATTTACCAGCTCTTTTTTCAATGTACACAGGAAAATATCAATGCTAGGCAAAAAATCATCGTAACCAAAGCTGTAGGAAATTCTCTTTCCAACAACTTTGGTTCTTATCGTTTATCCGTCAAAGTCAATAATAAACGAGGTAATTCAATAATTAAATTTCACCCCCTTCCCTTAAGTTTAAATCGGTAAATATCGATCCTGGGGGAAAGTTATGAGGACCAAAGTTGTAGGAAATTCAAGTTCCCATAACTTTAGAATCTTTCATTTTTTTCGTAAGCCTGAATTTAAGCGAGTTATCCAGAAATGATAAACTTACGCTTCAATTTCAAATGGGGGATGAAGCAGAGGGGCTGGGGTCCTGAGATTCTGGATTTAGGCTCCCAGTAACCGCCCACCTCCCCTTACGATTAGCGAAGAAAAATTTCTTATAGTAATTTTTGCGGGGTCAAATCCTAATTCGCTTGAGCTACGAATGAATCGAAAAATCCATTGTTCTAAGAAATGAAATAGTTTCACTTTGATTTGAGTTCTTGAGAAATATCTCGGATTTTTTCTTTAATAGCAAAATTTTTGCAATTACATTTGTTTGTTGTGCAAATTCTCTACAAAACTTCTCTATCTCCCTTGAATTCTGAGTTATTTCCGGCAGAAAAAAAATTATTTTCATTCTCCATAAACGTAAGAAATCGAAAAATACATTCTTCATTGATCAGGATGAAGAAGCATCAGATTGTCCACTTCTAACACCAAGCCCACCACTAGGTAATACCCCAGAAGCGCTCGACAACGTAACAATGTTCAATCCACTCGAGGACACTCCCTTAGAGATGACACCAACGCCTACACTCGACAATCTCAATACAGATGATGGCTTGAAGGCATTCATGAACATTGTCAACAGCCACCAAAAACACGAGAACGATGGTAATTCTTCATCAATTAAATGTATCGCAAGTAATCCAAATAACGTCGCTCATGTTAGTGTCCTAGCTAATTAAAAATAATGAAAGTTTAATTAATTGGAATGCGGAGAGAATGACAATTGTCACTTAAAACAATCGATTGACCCCGTCTCAATGAATCATTGAGGAGAAGTAAGTGGTATGGGACTAAAAAATTATTTGTTAGTGAGACAATACACGCGCCACTTCTATTCTTCCAGGAAGAATTATTTTATTAACGAATTAATGCCAATTAATTAGGCTGTTGAGAGGTGAAATCAATTGTGCAATCGATTTTCAAAAATAATCTCGGAATTTCAGGGAGATACGAAAAATTTCATGGAAGCTTTTTTGTAGAACGGATAGAGAGCTACAAGAAATGTCATCTTCAAAATTTTCATATCTCCGTTAGATTTCGAGGTATTTTCAAAGAATTGAATTTCAACACAAATTCGTACGTTTGTTTCACAAGTTCGCTTCAGTTTTTTGGGAAAATCTCGGGATGGAAGCGAGATAAGGGGAATTCCGGAAAAGTTTAAGTCAAATATTAAAAAACTGAATTCGAATTGGAATCAACGGTTCTCATTTGATCAATTCGCTGTTGAATTGCAATTTTTCTAGAGCCGAGTTCACGTGATCCAATGGTTGAATCTAGCAGCAGTGAAGAGAGTTCGATCACTAAGGAACCAGTTTGCACGCAACTTTTGACACAAGTTAATACAGCGTTTCAGCACTTAGCTCCTGACGCCCAAGCAGTTGTGAGTAACGGACAAACGAACTGAAGGCGGAAAAAAATTCTATCCCCGTCTGGAAAAATCGTTTGAATATTAGCATTCCTAAATTCAATATTTGAAACTCTTCCATTTACTCCATAATAGTTGCGAACGTAATTGTGAAAATGTTACGAATTCATTATTTTTCAAAAAATGTTTTTAATTCAATATGAAGTAAATTTCGTTTTTGAAGTAAAAATATGAGAATCTTTCTTCGTCAATTTGACCAACGAATAATTTTTATTAGGAAAAATTAATCAAGTTTCAAATCCAGTTGATTTCATAATTAATTCGTTGAATGCAAAGAATTTCACACGAACTAATTAAACCTAGAGATGATAATTTAAATGAAATAAACTCATCATTAACAGAACGATAAAATAAATTGGGTATGACAGACATTTGTGTTAACAAATTAATGCCAAGTGTGTTATGTAGTAATCTGCGCGAGAAATCCGAGACAACGGTCATTGCCAATCTCGCGAAAAGTCTACACATATTGTATTTATAGCAATAAAATATAACTAGCATTATCCACGTGATTTTTTTTTCAATGACACTACGTAAGGTGAAGTTTATTATACTAAATCATTCATTGTTTTGTTGGATAGTTTTGCAATCAAGAGGCAAGTGGTAAGCCACCGCTGGTTGGTATACAATTGATTGTTCCAAAACCACAGAAGGATTATAAGTTTACGCGATGGAATTGGCCGAGAATACGTCAGGCGTGCTTTTGGTTGATGGTATGTGCATTGACACTGAGTACTGCATTGGTTGTCAGAGGAATTATATTAATGCCAAGGAAGTACGTGCAAATTACCTCATTATTAATTGATTCGCTGATTAAGTGATGAAGTTGGCGGTGTTTGGGAGTAATCTTGAAATCTTTGGGAAATAGAGGAACTTTTGTGGACACGCATGAAAATTTCCTATGGGTGGTCCATGGAAATTTAAGAACTTTTTCCATGGCCATGACCTTGGACTTGTGGACACAGCCATGGACTTTTTTTATACAAAATTTTCCTGCCTCCTTTCCATAGACTTCGTCTATGGACAAATAAGTTAACTCGCGCCTTGGACTTGTTTTCGTTCAATTTATGACAAATTCTATGAACAATAAACTCAAGTCCATGGACAAACTGAAATCTATGGGCGTTTTTAGGATGATTTTGCCATGGATTCTATGGCCAAATGCTCAATTCCATGGAAAAAGTTCTCAAATTTCCATGGACCGTCCATGGGAAATTTTCATACGTGGAAAACTTATTTGTAAAGAAAGATGAGAGCTATGAAAGAGTTCAATGCTAAATTTTCTTCTATTTCATTCAGAGGAACGTGGAGCGAAATGAACTTGGCTAAAACTTGATTGAAATGTTATCTAGAGAAGGAAAGTCTCGATTCCAGATGGTAACGGCTTATTCCAAGGCTATCTGCATCTTCCCATTGAGTCCTGATTTCAGATTATTATGGACTTGACTCGAGAATTTCGCATCAAGCCGGGAAAAAGGCTTGATTCAACCTGGAGCAAAGGCTTGATTCAAGCAAGACAAACGGCTGCATTCTAACAAGAAAAAGGCTTGATTTATGTTAGAAATCGGCTTGCTTGAAGCCGGAAAAAGCTTGATTCAAGTAATTTTCTAGTTTGAATCGAGCCGGACTTAGCAGCTTATGATTGACTGCGGCTTCATGAGAGGTTTCATCGAAGTGGGTTGTTGGTTTTGAACTAAGTCGGTTTGCCGACTTGAATCAAGACGATTCCGTTCAATCGAGTTTTCCAGCTTGTGATGCCGATTTTTCTGAATGGCTCGATGTAATGGAGAGGGTTAAAAATGCGTGAGAGTCTTTAAGAGCGGATCTTTTTGATAGGTCTATCGAAGAACTGAAGAAATTTTTGATACAAACCATGTGTTAGATTTGATCTTTGAGATATTTATTTTTTGAAAATTCGATCGTTTCGGAAAATCATTCGAGATCTAACTGTTTTGATTTCTATTTATTCGCCATTTTGTCCGGTTTTAATTGTCATTGAGTGAAAACTTAAAAATTATGGCAATGTTTGCTCATTTACCAACGATTAATGTGTTTTCGAATCAATTTTTGATGATTTGCAAGAGAGCTCATTTTGTACGAATCAGGATTCTTTCTATAACTCCCTTTAAGTTCGTTGAAAACTAATCGAAAGCAGCCTAAATAGATGGAAAAACAGATCAACCTCAAGTGGTTTTTTGATTTTTCCGAATACGACTATTAGATTCAGAGATATCCCTAAACACCTGTAACTTTTTCAAAATACGAAGAACGCATATTTCTATTTTCGGCGAAGATGGTCACAGCTTCCAAAAATTCACAAAAATTAATTCTAGCACATGCTTTCCATCACAAATGTTTTCAACTTTTTAATGTAATTTCGGCGAGATATCGTAGGACATAGATTGAACTTATTTGAAACTGAATAGATGAAAAAATGACGTCATTCTTTTCGTTTGCAGATGTCCCCCAGTAACCGAGTGGTGGCAAGGTAAACTCTTCTACGAAATATTTCCCGCATCCTTCCAAGAGTCCTCGAAGAGTCAGAGAGATGGAATTGGTGATTTCCGTGGTATAACAATGCGGTTAAATTATCTACAAAATTTAGGAGTTAAAGTGATACGATTGAATTCAATATTCTCATCGCCAAATTACCCAGAGCATTATAAAAGTATAACAAATCTGACTAGAATTGACGATAGTCTTGGAACCATGGAGGATTTTGAAGAGCTCGTTGCTACATTACATAAAAACAATATGAGTCTGATATTAGATTTTCCACTCCATCCATTTATTGATGAATTGAGAGGTGGATTGATTAAGCGTGAGGGGGTTAAGATTTCAGGGAACGAGATGATCGAGGGACGGCGCAGAAGAAATATTGATAACTTAACAACAGTTCAAACAACGACTACCTCATCAACAAAACCAACTATTCACAATGAAAGTATACCATTACAAAAAAATATAACAAATGAACCCAAATCTGAGAAGTATACTGCATCGAATTTAGTAGCTTCACGTCAAGCAGAGAATGAAGTTACGATAGCCCTAAAATACTGGTTGCATAAACATGTAGATGGTTTTTATTTGAAAGGCCTTGAGCATTATGTCAATAAGACAGACGTCGTAGATCTTCTGAAAGACTGGAGAAACGTTGTGGGTAATGGCACAATATTAATCTGCAGTTGGAAAGCACTGCAATCTGCCAGAACTGAGGTTAAAGATGCTGTGGTAGAGGCGATGGATTTATTGGATGTAATGTTGGATTTATCAAACGGCACTATAGGTATAAAGACACAGATTGAAAATATAACGAAGAGCGATCTATTGGAAAATAGAGGTACCAATCGTCCGTGGATACATTGGTCGATTGGGAATGTTGAGACGGATCGATTGGCAACGCGCTTGTCAGCTAAAAATGCGAGCGCTGCTCTGACAATGCTGGGAATGATGCTGCCAGGAACTCCTAGCATTTTTTATGGCGATGAGGTAAGTAGCCGGTATACCATTTCGAAAATATCTTGGAAACGATGAGATTCAAAGAAGATTCCACAATGGCCGTACGGTAAAAATTTGCTTCCACCATCACAATAAAAGCCATAACCTCAACCGTCTCCAGATTGTAATTTTTAGAAATTTTCATAACATAGATTGAATATCATTCGCTCATGTTCGTCATTATTCACTATTTCATTTTCCAGTTTCTGAAATACATAATTTTTTTATAATATTTTGGTTTATAACTCAATACCAAAGTGGTGAAATGAAGTCACTTGATTTAAGGAGGTAGAAATATTCGCTAAAATTAATTATTTGAAAAGCAAGAAGTGTTTAAGGGCTGCCTCCTCTTCCCTACACGAGCCTTCGCTACGCCGTATGCATTTGATGAGTTAGGCTTGCTGTACGACCATTGTAGAATCTCCTTTAAGATCATTCGACCAGAGACCTTTTTTGGTAGACCGTAAAATTCTCTGGAAGGAATGTCAATTGTATTTTTTTTCGAAAATCTCTTCGTTTCAGAGATATTCACATCAGAATGTTCTTTATAATTGTCAGATGTCTGAAATATTCTCGAATAAATTCTCTGATGTTTTTCAATCAGATTGGTATGAGAAACTGCCTCTGCGACGACCATCACGATCTCGGTCATCTCCACAATCTATCACCAATGTCGTGGGAAACAGTTAAGGATTCAAATGAAAATTTTTCATCATCGAATCACCTCACATGGTTACCACATTCGGATAGAATAATACGAAGCAATATGGGTGATGCTATAACCATGATGTCCCGATTACGACAAAATACTACACCTATTCTCGTCGAGACTGCAGACAGACACGATCGCGTTAGAGTGAATTGCGACGTCAGGTGATTCTTTAAAATATTAATGAACATTATTTAAGGATATCCAGTTGAAGTTATAAAATATTCGAAAGAAATATTAATTCTTGTGAAATATCTCGGAAAGTGATGGAGGTAATCGTCACCCTAGAGTGAAAAGGGCGTGAGTGCCATTTTTTAAAAATCTACAAAAATTGAATCTACATTCATTTTCTCATAAGAATACCAACTTACGCTCTTTTATCATTCAGCAAGAAAAAATGGCACTTACGACCTTTCGATTCTAAGGCGACGATATGATCTACAAAAAATAATCCCCAGAAAATTTTGCTATCTTGTTTTGATTCTGAGATATTTCTCAATACACCCAGGGCAAAGAGGCTCGATTCACGCCGGAGAAACTACTTAAGCATAAAGTCTCGATTGATTGATTCATTGGAAAAGAGAGTTTATTGCAAAAATATCATTATATATTTCTTGTAGAAAAACTTTCTTACAAACTACAAAACTTTAACAATAATTAGACTACGTGTGCTGCGCCTGACAGTCTCAATAGTCGGCTATATCTTATTATTAATGTTTTATTTATCATTAATCTTAATAAATTTCTTAGAATCCTAAAAACAGGTTACACTATCTTCGTTAAGTTAACTTTGGTAAAAAAAATTAGAAAAAACCAACGTGTTCTATCTTTGTTACACAAAGTCTCGATTCAAGCAGGCAAACGGTCTTGATTCAAGAACAGTCTACTTTGATCAAGCCGATAGATAATCCCATACAGCCGAACAACTCGTCTTTTCGGCTTCAATCAAACTCTTTTCCGTCTTTAATCAAGCTCTTCTCTGGCTTGGATCAAACCTTTTTTTCGGCTTGAAGCAAACTTCCTTCGGCTTGAACCAAGCCTGAAATGAAAGGTTTGAAGCAAGAATACAAATATGCTGGAACAAGCAATATTTTCTCTTGAATCAACACTTCTATTTTCTGGGTGTAAGTAATTCCGAAATTGAATCATTTTGTTTTGTTTCTTTACTAATAAATTCTATGAAATCATCAGACAAATTGGGTCTTTCCATTTATGAGTTGAAAAAACTTAGAAGTTCTTTCAAACATTGAAAAAGTTGACTCCTGAAAAAAACAGCCTTGAGCAATTTTTCCACGAAATGCTAATTTTTATTTCATTTGTAGATACACAAAAGATGAACTCATCGTCATCGAAAGATGGTATCCACGTCAGAATAATTATGTACTAGTTGCTAATCTTGGTAATGTAACACATGTAAAGGATTTATCATCACTTTATTTTGATGGTCATGTGATTATTGGTCCAACTGAAAAATCAAATCATGGTATTTCTTTCAAAAAGTTTATAATTGCACCTGGTGAGGCATTCTTGATTAAACTTCAATAATGATTTGCTATCAATGTATATAATATCAATTCTGATTTTCCGAATTTATATTATTATTGTAAATTGTAATTACAATATTTGTTACGACGATTGCACAGATCAATGATTTGCTCAATATTTTCGTAATAAAACAAAAACAATCTGAATAAAAATTAATATTATTAAATTGAACTGGACAAAACTTTTCATTTAAAAATACATCTCGAATTTGATTAAGAGATCACATACACTTGAGCGCGCAAAACGCCTCGATTCATGCAAATTATGTTACATATAAAGTAAGGGGAAAAAATTAATTTTTTTTACATATGGCTTATTCACCATGGAATTATCCGAGGCTTTTTTTTCAATATCACTATATTTAGTTGCCCATGTCCGATGGCCAACGAGGATGGCTCCGCACGGTCGACATCAAAACTCTCAAAATTCATCCAATCTGACAAAAAGCACGGTTTGAGAATGATATAGTAGTTATAGTCTGTCGGGGGGATTTTTCTTAAAAAATAAAATGAAATCAGTTTTTCATGACATTTTCATTGAAAAAATTTGTCTTTGTTAATTAATAACAATTCATACTCTAACCATGCTTTTTTTAAATGGATCAATTTTCAAGGAGCTTTGATGTTGACTATGCGCCGCCATCCTGGTCAGCCACCGGACATTGGCAACTGAATATAGTGATGAAAAAAAAGTTAAGTTTTTTTTTTTTAGATAATTTAATGCTAAATAAAAAATGTAGAGAAAAGATAAATAGTTTTTTCTCCTTACTTCATAGTTAACATAATTTTCGGAAATCGAGGCGTCTTGCGAGCACCCAGGTGTATGTGAAGCCTTAATATATTTTTGAATAAAAAAACAATTTTCATTTTATTCTCACGATGAAATAATAGTCGAATAATGCTGCATTGCTCAACAAAAAAAGTAAAAAAGAAAAAGGTTTGCATTTTTTTTTTTATTTTCAAAAGTTATACTTTTTTACCGAATAGAATTTAAGAGAATGAATGAAAATAAACGTTTCAATGTGTTAATGATGATCAACGAAATGAGCGAATATCTTGGTACTTGTTAGAAATTTTTGATCTATAAAAAAATGGATATTTCAATGTGAATAATCAAATTTTAATACTTAATTATTATTGAATAAATTGAACTTGTTAATAAGAATTAATGTTGAGCAAACATTTCATCGAAATGATGAATATTTACTTTGTTGAGATACAAATGAAAGTTTGCGTTGAGCTTCTCGCAAGTGCTGTTGCTGCGTCACCGTTCAATATAAAGAAACTAGACTGATTATCGTATTAGTTGTTTCCTTGGGCCGCACCGCGGAGCTACGATCTGAGTTCTTTAGTAACTGAAAATTCAAGCTCTGAGGAAGGTCCCTGGATCCCCGACAGAAAGTGTCGTAGCAGAGTTTGCTGCTAGCCTCCGCTGTCATCTCGATTTAATGGATGGGATGTTTACGTGTTTGATGTTTTCATCAATGTCTGAATGCGTAACTGATCTTCGAGATGGGTGAGGGTGTGTTGGTCAGAGTAAAGTAATGTGCGTATTGGTTTCGGCCAATAACTCAACAGGGCCTATCACAAGGAGACTTAATTTTTGGAAAAAACAAAACAATCGGCGTGAATTGTAGTGACAAAGTGGTTAAGGAGATACCATTGAAGGCACCAACAAGGAGGTATCATGAAACGACATAAAAATAATGCGGCGAATGTATAATGTACATTAAAAATTCCCACGTGTCTATTTGAAAGGCGATAAGAGAGTATAGAAATGATTTGTCCCAGAATAAGAGATTAGAGCTCTGAACGATTTCTAAGCGTGCATTTGTATTTTTTTTTTATGATTCCGAGTCATAGAATCTGCTCCTTAGATGGTATTTATATTTGTAACACTTCACTTTTATTACAATATAGATTGATCGGAGAAGGCCGGATTGTTGGAAAGCCGTAGGTACTACACGTATGAAAATTCCTATCAGAAATATTTTTTTTGTATAAGAAATTGGAACGTTTCTTATAAGAATGATTCCAATCTTTTATAGGGAAAAAAATTTTCTCATAGAAATTTTCTTATGTGTAGGGATGCGCGATGTTGACAGGTATATCGAAGTCGTCGATAATTTCATTCGATTAATCGGTGTTTTTCGGACGATATTTTTCGGGTCTAATTGATTGATTATCGAGTTCTTCGGACACATCGCAAGTGTCTCGCAAGGAGGTTCTCGCGTGTCTAATGTTAATCGTAAATTCTAATTTTAAGGCTTGAAATTTTGCGTATCCCTAGAAAAATATACCATACACCAATTTTGTGAATTATTAATACACCGACCACCTACTTACTGAGAAAAAAAATCGTGAAGATCCATAATTCCATTTGGTTATACACAGTCTCTTAGGGCAGAGCCAGTCTACTGGCAATGATTTGTATTTTTTTGTTGAAGATCCGCCAATTTTTTTTCCACCAAAAAATGATATGAGATTGAAATTAAATATAATGAAATTTTCATCGGTTTTTTATTGATCCGAAAATCAAAAAAATTATGTTGCTTTTTTGAACTACCGAGTCACGCGAAAACCTCCTTAATGCCTTGATACTATCATACACTGTCTATTAAGCAATTTAATTTTACTGATGATACTTTTTGCGAACAATTATGTTGGAAAAAGCAGTGAAGCATAGAACATTATTTTAGAATTAGAATCTATTCTCAGGAAAAAAAAATATATTTTCATAAGATCTTATCATCGATGTCAATACATTGAAATTGTTTTGTATTGAGTTTATATGAATTTATTTAGAATGATATACATCTCCGATATTGAATAAAATATGATGCAAGTAACGGATACAAAATTGGATATCCTTAAATGAGTTGTGTAATCACCTATAAAAATTTTCATGACAATTGGGTTGGTATTTGCTATGGTGATTGTCATGGCAACACGTATGAAAATTCGTATAAGAAAATCGTTATGGAAATTATTTCATAAAAGATCGGAACGATTCTTATGAGAAATTCGTGATTATTCCCGTAGGCTTTTTATGAACTTTCTACTCATAAAAAATGTATGTAGAAGAAAATTTCTTATGAACAAGTTTCATTCTTTTCACAAGTTTTTTCTTGAATGAGAGTTTATTGGTGAGTTCTGGTTACACAAAGGGTTCAGAGAACATG
>JABSMS010023724.1:0-10773 GCA_018902275.1 Aleiodes sp. PSUC_FEM 10030003
TTTGAAGGGGTCCCCCTTTCCAAAATCTAAAAAAATCACTTTTTTGGAAATATCTCAGGTTCTATTGGTCGTAGCGTAAAAACTCAAAAACCAGCTGAATGGTGAGGTCATTTTCCATCGATTTACGTAGTTCAAATTTTTTTCATTGATTTTTCAAGTAGGTATAGAGCGAAAACCGATTTTCAGAAAATGACCTATGAAATATTTAAAAATCGATCAAAAAAAATTTGAACTACGCAAATCGATGGGAAATGAGCTGACCTTTCAGCGAATATGGAAAAAAAAATTTTCTTTGAATTCTCCTCTACACCTATCTCCCCACCTATTAAGATACCTCCAGCGCTTAGAGGTAGTATAAAATATGAGCCGGGTCCCTCTGCATTTTGCTCTTTATTTTAGTTTTAAATTCCTCTTTCTATGTTCATAATTTATCTACTTGTGATTTAAAAAACTTCGTAAATAAAATTATGACAGAATTGATAACATTTGAAGGATTTTCTCTTTTGTATTGAACACCATACCCCCCTCCCCCTTTCAGGCATATTTCACGAATTTTCCCACTTGTTCACATTTTTTTATTTTCAACGACGTCACTGCGAAAACTCTATGTTTGCTAATGTTCAATTTTGTCACAGTTGGAATTATAAGTAAAATTCTCTGCAATAAATTGAGAAACACTAAAAATCTCGCTTCCACCATCATTATAATAAACCCCCAACCCACATGAATATTGACTGAAGTAAAATGGAGGTGAAAGCAAAATTCCCACCGTGAAATAATATGAAATAGATGGCGCATCATCTACTTAGATGTAATCTAACTGTCCGATGACCATCCAGTCAGAATTGTGTCATATAACGAATCAGGGCAGAATTCATCCTCGACACATGACAGTCAGTGACATATCAAATTTGTTTCGGTAATTGTTTTGAAGTATTCCCTTTGATAGGTGATTCTGATCAATGAGAGATCACTTCGTGTATCGTGGAATTATCATGTGATAAATTATGAACTTGGCTAATTGGATTTCTCATTAATACTTTAGTATCGTTGAACTGGCGTCAGGTAGGTCCTTATCGATATAATCACCAAGTCATTGACATACTTGGTCTGGGCTCTTGTTATCATCGCTGGAGTTTCATTGCTCGAAACATATATGCCCTCTCAAATGATAAACTCTTACCTCAGAAACAGTATACGTTTACGTTCTGCGTAATCCTCATTGTCACAATATGAACTCATCAACGCACAGAAGGATACTTCTGAAAATTGTATTAATTGCTAAATTAAATAGAAAAAAGAGAATTATTGACCAATTGGATATAAAAATGCGGCCCTCTTCTCGTTTGGTGACCAAAGTCTACCCTTTGAGTTCGTACCCAGAATACTATTATTGAAATTTTGCAGCTTTAAAACCGATTGAAGAATATTTAAGAATTTTTTCATGGAAATTGAATCACTTTGGAAATTTCCAAATTCATTTGATTTTACCGATTCTCAATATTCCAAGTATTGCCATAGTAAAAGATGGGGATGATGATGAAGTTAAAATTTTAATTACATATTCCATTAACAAGTCGTAATGAAAAATTTCCAGATATTATTCAAATTATAAAGTTCAAACTGAGAAAAAACTTTCTCCGAGATTTCACAATTGGCGAGGGAGCTTTAAAAAATTACCATACACCATAAAAAAAACGTGAAAGAAAAAATGAAACGAAGAAGAGCTGTAGATAAGAGGTAACAATCCAGGGAGAGTAATTCGAATCGTCTAGACCACTTTGTTCATTATTCGGCAGCTGATTTTCAGTACAGTTCCGCTTCGTCTGGAAGTGTTCGTCTTCTTTACAGACCCTGACGCTTTTTCCTTTTTGTATCTCGTCTTTTTTTGATGGATGGAGGAAACACGAGGAAAACGAATGACAGAGAACTGAGGGGACTTGTAAAAATGAGTTTTGTTTTATTGCGAATAAACAAACACGTGGCATTATCGATCTTTGCTTTTATCTTGAGTGCATGGAGGACAGAATTGAATTGAAAATTATCTGATCATTTTCCTCTGCGAATCATGCACGGGGAAGTTAGGAGCGTAATATCTTATGGAAAGTATCTCTGAGAGACTGAAAAAGAATCGGAAGTGGTTGTTTGCAATCGAAAAAGTTTTCTCATGTTTTATTGACAATAAATACTCAGCAATACCGGATCTCGTAAATTTAATATTAAGTACAAAAACAAATTCAAAGGTTATCTCAGTGCACTTGCGATTTAAGTGAATTTCACTGCTTTGACAGAAATTTAATCGAGAAGATAATTAAAATTTATTATCGTACCATTGCCATTAAGTAGGATACGAAAAAAACTCGAGACTCATTGGTATCTCTTGTTTTATAATTCATTTGTACTTTTTTCCTCTCACATTGTAACGTAAATGAATAAAAAATCATAATGTTAATGGATTTCTTTGGCGAATATGAGAGAACTTCATTTTCAGCGATGGAAAGTAATTGGGGATTATCTTTCACCGTTGAAAAAGTCCTCTGAATGAATTTCCTGTGGCGAAAAATAGAGTGAATTTCAAGAACCGCTGATCATGATAAAACAGTCTCACTCTTTTCATTAATCCTAAGCTCAATTGCTTTTTTTCCATTTGAGAATATCCTCCGCGAGTTGACTCTGGGAGTGCTAAAAATAAATATTACCATTCGGGCGTGCAAGTACGTCACTCGACTGACCCAGATTATCCATCAGGGCATCTTTCTGGCTAATTAAATATGCATCATTTACAGCATATGTCCTTAAGCTGTGAATAATCAATGGTTCCTTCTTTTTCAATTTTCTTAGTCGAAAATTCCTTTCAAAATAACGCCAATTTCATGCTTGATATGAATTAATACAAAGTAATAATGAGGTTAATAAGTTTTTCATTGAACTTTGCCATTATGTATATGAAAAATTTATGATCTTTATAAATCATGCCATCTGCGGAAATGCGGTTAGATCGTATGTCAAGAAATTGAAGTGAAACTAAAAACTCAAAGAAAGAAAAGAACAAGTACTCAAAACCATTCGTTATTTTGAAAACTCGATATTTGCCGCGCTGTTAGGAAATACGGTTGTATCATCAATCGTTATTCACGAATATTACTTACATTCTAACATTAAAATGAATATTTCAATCTATTCATTAGTTTCACCCTAGTTCAGGCAATTTTATTGTTTATTTTCAACTTCATTATTTACAAAAAGAGAAAGAGAATGCTTCACGAAGTCAAGTTAGACAGCACAGCCGGTCTTTGAAGGTCAAGCTTTGCGTGATGGAATCTAATTCATATATATGTATATATAATAAGTATATGGTAAAGCTGTTTGTGTGATTAACTCGGTGATGTATTAACGCAGTATTTCAGAAGGCTGTTGTCCAAGTGACGGCAATAAATTCGGATTACATGATTTAATCGAAAGATATAAGTTCATAATAATGGAAAATCTAGAGTGCCAAGGTCAATGTACCTATCGTTCACATCTCTATTGCCTTATCGGTTCGTTGGCTCTCAAAATTTGTGCTTCAGCGAATTTTCTCAATTTAAAAAGCTATTAAGGTGTTATGATAGCTACACTATTTCATCGAAAAATTGTATTTTTTTACATTCTTGACATTTTTTTTAGATTTTTCTTACACCTAATTTGGCAGATATTGAATAATGAACATGACACTTGAATAAGCATTCCTTAATGGTTGAGGTATCATTACCGTAACATATTTGGATCTTACGAAAAAACTCGCCCGCTGAGTTCTAAAAAAAAAAACTTCTTCGAAAGAATAATACATAAAATCTTATGTATTATTATCAGCATATGTATTTATGGATTAAAAAAAATGGACATCATCACCAATGGTTTCGTACTGACCATACGAGAGAATCGCTGATTTTTGGCAATGAAATTTCAATTTTTCAACATACGATCTCTAAAATTCTAGATTCTTGTGTTCTTCTTGCGAAAATTATTATTTGTTACAAATAAAAAATTTTGTTTTAAAGATTGGGTGATTTCGGATTTTCCTCTTCCGTAACCTAATTTCTCGATAAACTTAGAATTCACATGATTTTTTTTGACAATTTCGTCAGACTTTTCATCATAAAAAGACGATGAAAATCGTGAAAGAAACTGAATTTATTTTGACTGCTGAGAAAATTTAAATGGAAAGATAGATTATTTGAGAGTTGGGAGCCAGTTTTAAGCCGCAAGGCAAACCACTTTTCTGAACGATTCGTGCTATAATAAATAAATAAATAACACACAATTAGTGTCAATGATAATATAGATATAAGGTCAAACGGCCGTGATAGTTCTAGGATAAAGCGCCTCTCAGAAGATCAATCTATAAAAAAACAGATATCTAAAATCTGACTGATGTCCTTCCCATTTATTCCACTCAATTTAGCGGGAATATTTAAAATTCTTGACCAATATTTTTATTATCCACAAAAAACTGTTGGGAAGAACAAAGTCTCAATCTATTTTATCGTAAAAAAAAATCGTTTAAGTGAAGTATAACGATTTATTGATATATAATATTGAGAATTATTCTTTTGGAGGACACGCGCTTCGAATTGCGCTGCTACTCTCCAGTTGTATAGAAATAGAAAAGCGCATCGTTAATGTGATGCTGTCAGCGAGTGCGACGTAAAATCGAATCGGTGACGAATACTAGTAGAAGAGAATTCTAAAAAATATATTGATAGAAAAACAGAAAAGGATTGAAATGAGAAAACAAAAAAATTGCATCAAAAGGTTTTTTACCGACATGCTCAAATAATAGCCGTGAGGAATAAACAGTAAAATCCGTTTTTATTGAAATGCATGCGATTCTCTTCATTTCCGTCTATGGATTCTCCTCTTATTGTTATTATTTTCTCTACCCACGGCTGAAGTTTCCCATGCAACGTATCAAAACAAATGTATTCAGTGTTTCGATAGTTCCCTGCAAAAAAAATCATGTCGATATTTCAAAGAATCGCGTTATTTTCCACGACTTTGCGGATATTTTTGTTCTACCTTTGAAATAACAGAAAAAAGGTATTTATAAGTACAGGAAGAGAAATTTTCCGCTCTCGAGTTCTATGTACTGAATTAATGATAAATCACTAATTCTAATTTTAGAATATTTATCAACGCAAAATGTCACGAAAATTTATGAAATATCGAGTGAATAAGCTTTCATTCTGAAGCATATTGCTGAGATGTTAGAGAGAAAAACTGAAACAGATCATGCGCAATAATATTATGCACTTGATTCTATTTTATCAATCTGAGAAGGAACTACAATAAAAAATATTTATCATTAATAACGAATCATAAAAAATTTCAAGCACAAAAGAAGTAAAAGCATTTTGAAAAAAAGAGGTAAAAGTTTAAACCAGTATCATTGGAACGAGCAATCATCGAATGATAAGACTGACATTGTACGGTAATACATAATCGCTACTTGAAGGAAAACTTGGCAAACTATCGTCTCTATTTTCTATTACGCATCAGATTTTCTATGTTTGTCAGTTGCATGAATTAATTATATGTTTTTTACGTTGCAGCGATTCAATAATGACGTTGGAAATTTTTTATTCTAGTATTTCTTCCATGAGACGAGTTTTCATGAAGAATCTGATTGAAAACATTTTTCATTGCTTCAATTTTTCTGACTGAAAAAACATATTCGTAAAAAAAACACTCGCCAAACGCGTAATAGTGTCATATCGATTTATTATTGGTCGACTCAGTGCTCGTGATTTTTCGGTAGGCAGAGGGAGTTTTCGCGCGCTTCATTCAAACTTCTCTCACTCATTTTCAATTTTGCACAGAAGATAATATTATAATTCATTACTAATGGTGAAATAGAATAATTTGATAATTTTCACGTAGCTCTACATTGAGTGAGTTTAGGAAAAGGTGAGCATTTCGAGGAATCCCGATATATAAACGGGAAAGTTCTGAAAAATTCCAAAAAAAGGAAAATCATCCTGAAATTACCCATCCGCGATTTGGATAATTTGAAAATAGCCATTCTTCACCCTCAACCATTGAAATGAACGGAAATGCAATTCAGACTATCAAAACATTCCTCATTCTCCTTCAGATTCAATCAAAGTAACAACCCCGTCTATTAGATTGATTAACAAAGTTATGACGATGCGTCTTTTGTTGAATAGTTTAGTGAACTCATGAAAAAAAAGAATTATCCGAATAACATTGATTAATTTACCATAAGGGTCACTTAACCCACGACTCTCTCCGCAATATTACATCCCATTATTATTTTTAAATTGTACATTGGCAATGGTAGTATCGTGAGAGTCGTCTATCTACTGCGTTTCATACTCACTGACCTTGAATCTAATCGAGAGAAGTTGAAACCCCACTGCATTGAAATTTGAAAAAAAAAGAAAAATACAAAGGCAATTATGTATCGCGTAAAATTTTCAACTATAGATAAGAAAAAAAAAAGAAATTATTTCATTTCATTCAGTGAATGAATATTTCGAGATAAGACAACTAATAGAAACGTGTGTAAGGGAATATAATTGAATTTAAGACGGAAATGATGAATTTATTAATACACTGAAAATTTGAAGAATGAAACTGATAACCACTGAGGTGAATTTTGATAGATACGATAAGTGAAGTTGAAGTTTATAGTGAAGCGGCTAGTAAAGTAGCACGAAGCGCCACCTACTTACGTAAAATGACATGAATCCCTCTTCCTCCGTAACCATGAAAAACTAGAGAAACTGTTTTACCGACATTTAAAAAGAATGATTGAGAGAAGAAATGAAAAAAGTATAAGAATAAATAAAAAAAAATGTGAGTCTAGGTCAATGACCTGGTTGTTGAGTACCCATCTGACCCATATATTACGGCATACTGACGAGACACATGTGTGTCGTCTTTCTCGCCGAGCAACGAGTGAATTTCAAGCTCGATTCAACTGAAAAAATTCATTCGACGAATCAATAGAAAATTAATTGAGGGGAGATATTTATTTAACAGAACAAAAAAAAATACTTTTATTGAGCCTATCGCAATGATAAGATAACTCCAGTCATATCATTCTCTGGTTCAAAGGTCTCTCTAAAAAAAGAAGAAAAATAATAATAATAATAATAATTGCAGCGTCTTGTGTACATAGAAGTGTTTATTATCACCTGTTCAGGGGTCTATTGCGAAACACTGACGCGGCCCATCAATTACATAATTCAACAGTCTCTGTCTTTGTCGACGAAAAGAAAAAAAATGAAGAGAGAGAAAGAAAACAAATCACGTGAATTGAATCAACAGCTTCTTAGTGTAACTGGATGTCAAAATTCAGTAACGTTAATTAAAAGAACAAATTGTTGAATTAGAATGAAAGGATGGAAAAAAGAACGGAGGATTATTTTTTGATGCGACTTATTCAATAGTACTCTAACTGCGTTTCTGTACTTCCTTCGTTCCTTTTTTTTTCAATCTCCCTTTTTCTGCATTCGTTTCTTTAATGATGAAGGGCCACCTTTGCTCTCACGAGAGGATAAAAAAAGTATTTTGGGAATTGATATACATGCAACTGGATATCGTGAATCTAAAAGGAAAAAAAATCAGCCCGATGCATATTCATTGAGCCCGTAGGTTTGTATATATACATTTATTTGAATAGCCACTTGGCCAGCTCAAGAGCCGAGACAATGCGACAAAGCTAGGACATTGAGAGAATAAAAATAAATTTAAAAAAAAAATATTCTCATAACTACTTGACTATTCTGAACCCTGAGGAAGAGGGAGAAAGAAAAAAAATAGGAAAACAAAACCGTGCATGCAGAATAAAAATTCCCTCCTGACTTACTCAACGATTTTACGATTTTTCTCAGAGTCAGAAATACGATTATTAGGATAAAAAGAGAGAGAGAGGACAAAGGTAGAGAAAAAAAGGGCCAGATCCCTTCGTGGAATTGAATTACAAAATCCTGTATCAGAGTGAAGAATGAGGAAAGAGGTAAAAATTCAAGAAGAGAATAAGGAACAAAATTTTTTGTCTAATCAACCTTGAAGGGTCAATAAAAACGAATAACGTAGAAAGTCAATATTTCAAGGCTTCTTCAAGGGCACTGACGAATTCATAAGCTATTTCTCATGATTTTTAGAATAAGTAGGAAGAGAGAAGAAAGAAAAAAAACTAAAAATAAAGAAGGCACACACAAGTGCCTTGAGAAGAGTTTGGCCTGAAAGAGGCGGGAGATTTTTTTCAGGTAGAGCACGAGGTTAGTGGAGAATAAAGAGGTAAAATCAAATTTCTACTGTTGTAGTTATCACCCTTTGAGGAGGGGAAAAAACAAATACGGGGTCGGAAAACATAGAGAGATAGAGAGAGAAGGGGAAGGGGTGGGGGCAGAGTTATGGAAAAAGTCAATGCCCTTTAAATGACAACAGCACCCGACCTTCCACATATATCCTTTATTGTATTATTTTCATTGACGTTTTAACTTTTCAAAATAATTGAGAATTGCGAATCTTATTTTTCGTAAGTTCATCAAAGATTCTATTGTTCACTGTTGAATTTTTATCCAGTTATTAATATGTGTATACGAATGGATCGATAATGTATCAAGGACAGTGGGGACTAAATAAAATATATTAGTGGGGGAATATTTTAACATTGTAACGTACCTTGAGCTGAGGAAATTGCCAGTGACACGTCGCACGATAATACGATAATCCAGGGTGTCTTGTCAGGCCACTGAGGGCATTAATATTCGTCATGAACCACTAAACATTTCACTTATCACAATTGCACATTACTGACACTTGTTTTATTTATATTAATTTGAATTGAACTTGGGTTATTTTTTATATTGATAATTTTCAATCACGAGTTATCGGTTCTTTTGAACATAGAAAACTACACGGTTAATGTTGAGAAGAAAAATTTCATTAGTTAGTTTAGCGACACTGCTATGCCGCCGCCATCTTTTAGTCGCTCGTAGACTCTGCGCAGTATTTACACGGAGCATGCGCGTTTACATTTTTTTGGGGGCAATATAGAACGAGGTGAATAGAGTTTCACGATTATTGAAGGTTTCTCTTTTTCACGAGTCCTGTGTGCTTTGGGGGAAAAGAATGAATTATAAAAAATACTATTTTATCGGAAATTTCCATTGTTTTATTTTTTGTTCTATTTTTTACAATGCTTGCACGTCCTGTTTATCGGAGAAAATATTTTCCATTTCCGAAAAATGTTGAATTGATGGTAAAAAAGCTCGTGTTGTTATTGAAAGCCGATAACGAAGGAATTTGTGAAATCGATTGTTGAAAATAACTTGATTGACGTCTGTTAATAATAAAGAATTATTATCAATAGGTAAGTGAACTCTCATGCTCAACTTCTACCGGTACATTATCGACCACAGGATTGTGACCTTGAAAATTTGAACGAACAAGATTCGGACAGTGTTATCCAAGAACCGTTATCAATTGTTCTCGTAAAAACTAAAAACGTAATACCCGTAAAACCAGTAATATTCATAATTTCTTATCGCAATAGAGAAAAGAAAAAGAAGAAAATCTCATTGATATTTAACAGCAAACTATAATTATTATTTTTTTTTGTCATATCATTTGATGTCGCATTTTTGACACCCTTATTAGGGCGTATTTTACGACTGATCAAGACTTTTTGCTCTGGTTAAACCTCACCAGTGTAACCGGCAGGGATCGAACCCGAGTGTACCACATGCGCATCATTGAGAATATCCACAGCGCTAAAACACCGGATACAATAATTATTCAAACTTATTTTTTTTTCTTTTTCTTTACGCATTACTGAACTATTTCTAATTCTGAATTCCCAAGGCTCTTCCGCGTCTGATATAATGCCAATCTATTCAAGTAATAAAAATGACAAGTACGCGCTAGAATCCTTAGCAAGAAATTTCCAAGTGCTGGAGTGAACTGAAGGAAAAGAGGAATAAAAAAAGCAATATATCCTTCATAATTTGACGGTAATAACACTCAAGTACATAATACGTATTACGCTTTTTTTTTTTTAAGGATGATGAAAGAAATTGATGTAATAAATCAGAAAAACGGATTATTGTCAGAAAAAAACATTTTAAAGCGAAAAAGGCGCATTTCCGAAGTAAATTTTAAAATAATTTTAATGATGTATCAAACGCTGATGAATCACGAAGGATTGAAGTAACAGAGGGGCATATGTTCAGCACATACGCCTTTTTTTTATTTTTCCAATTTTTTCATGCTAATAACTTGCGAAAAGAAAAATCGAAGAGAAAGGAATAATCAATTGAACGCAAACGAAGTTACGCCCTTTAGATTTTGAAGAAAACTTGAAAGGAATGATACTTACGCCTCTCTAGCTCCAGCGTGATAATATTATCGATTCCTCAATTTTTACGTAAACGATAAAGAAAGTAAAAATAAAAAGACGAGTAATATTTAATTATTACGGATGAAGAAAATGTCGGAGTAAATCGCATTAACTTCTTTTTTTCTTTATTCCTCCTTTTCAAGGATTGATTCCTAAGAACTTCATGGGATTATTCTCAGTATGATTATATTTAAAACGTAAAATCGATGGAAAAAAAACACAATGTCGGTCAAGAAATTTAATAACGCAATAAGTAGTAAAAATTATGAACAAATCTTTGAATAATTAATTAATATTTATGAATGATATTCAATGAAGTTGAAACAAAAAAAGCAGAAAAAAGTAATATAAATAATATATTA
>JABSMS010023735.1:0-10773 GCA_018902275.1 Aleiodes sp. PSUC_FEM 10030003
AATAACAAGATCTCCTGGAATTTCAGCATAAATGTGACTTGTTTAAAATTTCCGGGATTTAACACGGAAAATTCAGACAAATATTTTTAACAGTGTACTTGTACACACGTGATGCTCGGTTATATTTCTGTGGACGAATGTGGTTTATATTGGGATGATACGAGAATTTGTGACAAATCGAGGAAAGTCATTTCGTTGGCGTTTTATTTGTTTGAGGTTTTTTTTTATGGTTGAGGAAGTTGATGGACTTGGGAATATTTGTTGGTTTTGGTGAAAAGATCGAGCCCTTAATTCGCCCTTACGCCCTTTTAATTCTGCGAGTGAAAATATCGAATGATACATTCATAATTCTTCAAAAAATCCATTTTAAGGAAGTTAAGCGTTCAGATTTTTAGAATTTTGAAAATCCAATTCGATAGTCAGACAAATCCGAGAATTAAATTAACTCAAGAACTATTGTTCCGACGAGAATTCTATCATCTCATTTTTCGCCTCAAATTTTCCTATCTGCTGAAACCATCAAAATTCTTAAGTTCGAATTTCGAAAATATGAAAACCGAAATTGGAATGAAGATCCAAAAATCATAATCACTAGACTATACCGAAAAAAAACTATGAAACATCACTATATCATCATTACAGTGTGAAAGAGGCGAATGAATTCCCAAAAATTTATGTACTTACGTCCTTTTAATTCTGCGAGTGAAAATATCGAATGATACACACGTGATGCTCGGTTCTATTTCTGTGTACGAATGCCCGATATAATGCCAACATTGGTCAAAAATTGCATGTCAATCGTCCAATATCACTTGGGAGTGTTGGCACCCGCTATGATGCCGACATTGACAAGGAATTCGTAACGTTTTGTTTTGTTTACGCACGACTTGGCAAAAAAAAGGGCAAGAATGAAAAATACACGTCAGTCAGCTTAAAGAAGAATTCAACTCCTCACGCACGTGTACACACGCACTTCTCTGACTCGCGTGTCGTGTAGGCGTTATCGATCAGGTCCCCCCGGGGGGACGCGATGGATTTTTAACTCGCATCATTACCCCGAGCATATTTCATTCCACTGGATATTTGCGGCTTGTCATTGATAAACGTTTGCCGCTTACAATCTCTTCCTCTCTTGCCCCTCGCATCCGACTGAAATTTCCCTTGAAAAATGTAATCGAAATGAAAAAGAAGTGAAGCATTAATTTCCTTCACGCGCCGGAAAATTAACGCCAACAATTAATTTTAGTGGATGAAGAAAAATTTTCACCGATTTTTAATTAAAAAATGAGCCGTTCATGAAAAAGAACAATGAAAATTCATTTACTCGAGTGAGAGAAAGATGAAAACGACTAAAGTGATTTTTTTTTATTTTTCATAAAAAATGGCTTCTTGAAAATGATTTTTCATTGAAAATTTGCGAATTCCATTGATTTTATAATGTCGAGAAAATTCATCTTAAATAAAAGTTTATGACTAATGAATTTACGAACAAAATGTTGAAAATTAAATTCAAAGGATAAAATAAAATGAGACGCACTATAATTTATGTTTTCATCTTGATAAAATTGAAAGAAATTCAAAATGCTCCAATTTCAAAAATGTGAGAAGAAAAATCGGAATAAGAGGATCCAAAAATCATAACCACTAGACTATACCGAAAGAAAAACAATCAAACATCACTCTATCATCATTGCAGTGTGAAAAGAGGCGAATGAATTGTCAAAAACTCATAGACTTACGCCGTTTTAACTCTGCAAGTGAATATATCGAATAATACATTCACAATTCTTCAAAAAAAAAAAATCTGTTTTAAGGAAGTGAAGCTTCCAGATTTTCAGAATTTATTTTCAATCTATAATAAATAAATAACCTTGATCATCAAAAAAAAAGCAACATTGAAAAAGCAATTCTCCATTCATGAGAATGAATGAAAAATTGTTGAACAACAAAATGAAAAACATTATCTGAGAATTCATGACCAATCAAATTACACACATTGTAATAAAGGAACTATCACCGCAATAAATTTCATTATCCCACATAAAAAAGCAAAAAGTATTCCAATGATATAATAACAATAGAGTTCTGTCTTTATTGCAGTTCCTGGATAATGTTGGTTTTATGGATAATCAGATTGCAAACTATTACAATTATACCTCGGGGCACACCTGAGTCTCGTTAATACAGAGATTTAATTGTCCCATTCTACGGATGAAACCCTTCACCTACTTTTTCCCCCTCTCTCGCGCTCACTCTCTTCAAATAATCTTGTGCATGAGATACTCGAATAGTGAAACGCAAGCAAGTATTATAATTGTAGTGCAGTTTGTATGAGTGGAGCTACTACAATGTGTGCTTCAGTTGCTCTTTCATGCACAGAAATTTTTCAAAAATTGTTTTTCGCAAAAATTAAGTTTTTGGATTTTCAAAATTTTGAAAATTTCATGGAATCGATTTTGGATCGATAAAAGAAATAATGTAGAAAAACCCGAATTAAAAAAAAAAATTAAATGTATTATATCGTCGCCCTAGAGTCAAAAAGACGTAAGTCCCATTTTTTAAAAATCTACGAAAATTAAATCTCCATTCATTTTTCCATAAGAATACTAACTTACGCCCTTTTATTATTCAGAAAAAATGGCACTTACGCCCTTTTGATTCTAGGACAATGATATCATTTTTCCCTCAAATTTCCCCATCTATTCACTAGCACCATCAAAATACCCAAATCCCATCAACTTCATCACCTAAAAAAGAAACTAAAATAGTGAAACGCAACCGACTATTATAATTGTGCACGCAAAAGTTCATTTTGTATGAGTTAGTTTAGTGGAGCTACCACAATGTGTGTTTTTCTCATTTGCTATTTCATGCACAGCCCACAAACCTTCACGCTATCCTTATGTGTGGGAAAAAAAGTGGCATAACAATAATAATAATATAAATAATAACAACAATGTTGGGGAAGGCGAAGGGAATTAAGTGTGGGAGGGAAAAGAGGGACACAAGAGAACGGCACAATTACATACCGGTATAACATCCACTCTGTGTACTCATTATCCTTACGTGTCGTCGTACAGAGGGCGAGGAGGGGGGAGGGGGGGAGAGGGACCCCGTTGAAAGTATATACGTCCTTTCCACCTACTCTAACGGTAAAAACCTGCAGATGAGATTCCTTACGAGACTTTTGGAAAAAAAAGAGTAATAATAATCGTTTTTGATTTATTCTTTATTTAATAATTTTTTTGATAGAATTTCATTGGTGACACTTGATACTTCTCAATTCATGTTGAATAACGATAATCAATTTGAGGGAAGTAAAATTTTATTTGAATTTTCGCGAAACATTTCGTTGACAATAATCTCGAAGTTATTGACGAGATTAAAAGAAAAAATCTCATTAAAAACATGATTTCCATTCTATATTCTCCGTCGTGATGACAATTAGGTTAAGTATAGAGTTATCGGTCTACTGTCACTAATTGCTTTCTCGTTAAGGAAACGTTTTCCATTGAGAGAGAAATCAAAAGATGTTCACAGAGACTAAGGAACTAAAAAAATAAGGAAATTCGAATTTGGCGTATTTCTTCGAACTTCTCGTTGACTATTGTCGCTGCGGAAAGCATTAAATTGCGCACTAAACTTCATGAGAAAATTAACTTCTTCGAAGTAAACGTAAAGTCTTCAATCTCTTGTTCATCAATATCGTTTGAAGTTCTCTATCAATTTATCAAATAATGAACTTAAAATTTTTCGTTATTCCAATATAAATGATGGGATCGAGAAGTTGAGCTCGATCAATAAAATATTTAACTGAATATATGAATGAAATTAATTTCTAATTGCAATGAATGCTTTGTGATCACTAACGTGTGTTTATAAACACGACAAAAAAAGCGGCGGGGGGAGGAAAGGCATAACAAATCGAGGAAGAGGGGGGGAAAAAAATTATTCAGATAATAATGAATGGGTGGTGGGTAAAGAGTGGGAATAAAGGGCGGTGGTGCGTTAGGTTTGTGCGGTGCGGTTTAGCTACGAGTGGGAAGGCAAAACAGGATCACACGACGTTAAGGCGTGGGTATGAGGAATTCGTGTAAGGGCGAACTAGAGTAGTAGCCCGAAGGGCCAGACAGCCGCCCTTTTATCCTCCCAAGATACCGGCCACTTAACTCGATACCTGGGCTGAAGAGCCGCCTCCATGATTCAAACCGTGCCCCAATGTCCAGTGAGAGAGAGTTTTTTTTTCTAACGATTTCCGTGGTTCTCAAATTATTTGTGGATTAGTCATTTGGAGGGAACTGTTGACAAGCAAGGATAGAGCTTAATTAAAGTCGAATTGAAGGCTTGATTCAGGTATTGATTCAAAAAGGCTTGATTCAAATCAGAAAAAAGCTTGATTTAAGCCAGAAAAAAACTTAATTAAAATCGAATTGTATGCTTGATTCAAGTTCAAAAAAAGGCTTGATTCAAGTCAGAAAAATCCTTGATTTAATCCAGAAAAGAGCTTGATTAAAGTCGAATTTGAGACTTGATTCAAGCCGGAAAAGGTAGCTTTAAGCTGAACAAGGGCTTGATTCAAATCATGCCTTAAGAGAGGATTGATATCAAGCCGAAAAAGGGATTGTTTCAAGTTAGAAAAAAGCTTGATTCAAATCGAATTGAGAGTTTGATTCAAGTCAAAAAAAAGGCTTGATTTGAGTCAGGATAGAGCTTAATTAAAGTCGAATTGAAGGCTTGATTCAGGTATTGATTCAAAAAGGCTTGATTCAAGTTGGAAAAAGAGCTTGATCCAAGCTGGATAAAAGGCTTGATTCAAATCAGAAAAAAGCTTGATTTAAGCCAGAAAAAAAATTAATTAAAGTCGAATTGTATGCTTGATTCAAGTTCAAAAAAAGGCTTGATTCAAGTCGGAAAAAGCTTGATTTAAGCCGAAAAAGCCTTCATTTAAATCATGTCAGAAAAGGGTTAGTTTCAACTCAGTAAAGAGCTTGATTGAAATTGGATGAAGAGATTGATTCAAGTCGGATTAAAAGCTTGATTCAGGTATAAAAAATCTTAATTCAAGTAAAAAAAATGCTTGATTCAAACCGGGTAAAGGCTTGATTTAACCCAGAAAAGGGTCAATTCTCATCTCCTTCATTTCCCGAATAATTTAAAAAACAAAGAAAAACTCCAAAGCAAATGTCCGCGATTTTTCGGTTCAATAAATTCCGGAGAATTTATAAAAAAAAAAATAAGAAATCGCCTTCACTAAAGCTTTCTAACGGGCGTTAAGGGGAGCATCACCGAGATTCCATTGCACTATAATCAGAGACACGCGCGCGCGCGAGCAATCGTTCTCGCTCCCTCGAATCCACCACACACAACTATCCAACAATCTTAACCCAATGGGTAGAGGGTTAAGTATAGTGTTGGACTTGGTTATTTCCGAGTAACGGATGCACACGGACTACACTACTCTGAATTCACAAACAAACACAATTGTACTTTTGAAAGAAAAAAAATAATTTTATTAATTTACTTACTGGAAGTTTGGTATCGCGTTTCTCACAACGTATTCCATTATTTTCCCATGAAACTTGACTTCACAAAACGAGAAAAAAATCGAGGAAACTTCTATGAGAAGAAGCAGAACTTCACCCGGTGGAAAAAATAAAATAGCTTCGAAAATAAAGACAAATTATGATGTTCCTAACGACCCGATGATTCATCGTGCCCTCTATCCACAACAAATCACAGGCTCTCGACATTTAAGGAGCTCGAGGTAGAAAAAAAAACGGTTTAATTCCATTTTTGGGAAAAACGATTTTGCCATGTTAGTGTATTAGTTGAGGCCACCGGGTAAAGAGACAACGTGAATCGACTTCGTGATTTTCTGTGATTTATCATTGGTCCAAGCGCGCCAATTATGGCCAACGGGAGAGAGCGAGAGAGATAGATAGATGAAGTAGAGAAAAAAAGGATAAATCGTAGGCGAATGAGAGAGAGAAACAGTGAGAAAACGTTTGAAATGTTTCTTTCTATTCACTTCACGGCCCAGTTCTTGTTTGGCTTTTATAATACTCCCCTCCCCCCTCCCCCCCCGGGGGGTTCCGTGTATCTCTGTCTCTCGCTTGTCAGTGTATGCGCACACACTGCCCCGGTAAAATCCCAAACGTTTTAAAACGCCAATTGAGTTAAATTTTTTTTATTTTTATTCTTTATTCACCGTGAAATTTCTCTCACACCATACGATGGATTATTTTTGCTGAATGACCCTTTTCCGCAAGATACACGGAACGAGAATAATACGGAATTGGAAATAAAAAAGAATAAGAAAGAAATTGAAGTTGAGATCTTCCGTGTGAACTGTAAATGCTTTAATCCTTCCGTGATTTTACGTGAAAATGTATTACGATCGTGATACGTTATGTTACAACGTGCATAACGATAACCCAATTATGGTAGGTGGAATGAAAAATTAAATGAGGCGGGGGGGGGGGAGATAATGATAATGGGATTAAGGCGAATCGATCGGTGTGGTTACTGCAATTTAATTCGGAAAATGATGAAAGACGATCTGAATGAAGAGTTCTCGAGTTATTTTCACTACTTTTTAGAATTTTCATCACTGAATCTATTATTGGATGATCTATGTATATTTATTAATTTCGTTTCTAATTATCATTATTTATGATGATTTTCATCATTGAATCTATTATTAGATGATTTATGTGATATTCTGTTTTAATTTACATATGTATGTAAATTTTTCTTTCTCTTAGAATTTTGGTTCTCGAAGCTATTAGGTTTACAACATATTTTTTGTAGGCGAACGAATAAAATATTTTTTATCGCAAAAAATATTTTCCGTATTTTCTCCATTATTCCGATAATTATTACTGGAAAATTCTATTATTGCATTTTCGAATCAAATTTTTCTGACTAACCCATAAAATTGTCGAAATTCTCAAAATCCAAAAATTCCATTTTTTCAAAAAAAAAAAACATGAAACCAAATTGCGAATAATTCGCAGAAAATTTTGCAACATTGTTAATTGAGTTCCATTCTGCCCGAGAGATTCATTTTACCCCACCTCTCTCACCTATGAAATTTATTGATGATTGCAAATTGATCGATGACTTGCATAAAATTTCACAAACACGTTATGATTAAAAAATCATAATTTGCATAATTTTTTTTGTAAGTTTATGACTATAATAAAAAGTTAAAAATAGTGAAACTTTTGAAATTTCGTTTATTGATTAATAATTAATTATTGAAATTTGCATTTTTCGAATGCTTCAAAATTGCTCGTGACGTCACAACACCCAATTGGAATTTCTTATGTGGCGCCACTTATTGAATACGTTAGCATTTGATATTCATTGAGTACGTAATCAAGACGAATATTACGAATCTGATGACGTCAGAGGCTAAAAATCGTGTTCGAAAATTACGTATTTTTCATTTCTAATTATTAATTAATTGTTCCTTATTGATATTCATGAAATCGATTATTTCTAGTCTAATCGGCCTATCTCCCTCAATTGGATTGTTACATATTTAGAATTAATTTCGCTTAAATTTTCGTAATTTCACTTCATCAAATTTTTTTGCAAAATAAAAACAGAAAACCCCACGGAATTATTAATTTTTATAAAAAAAAATGAAATAAATTCTTGAAAAAATACAGGTGGTCTAATCCCATAATAAATCATTATTTTGCACAAAAATATAATCACAGCTACCATTTTATAAAATGAGATTTGATTATACACTCAAAATGAAATATAAATTAACTATCAGACGAGTTAAATATTACCACAGCCCTTCTGAAGTAAATCAATTTTTCTCATTCCCTATCTATTAATCTACAAAAAAGACCCATAAATTCCAGAATGGATCTTCATTTTAAAAAAATCCAATGAATGAACATGAAAACGAAGAAAAAATTCATAATAAAAAACAAAGCCCACTTGGAAATTGGTAACGAATCGAGGCAACGTCATTAAACGTTGGCCCCTCAGAAATAATATTCTTTTTCTTTTTCATTTCTGAAGAAAAAAAAACGTCGGCTAGTTAACTGGCGCTCTTCTTTGGACAGTAGCCACGCGGTGGCTGCCGAAGACAATGGCGTCTCTAGCGAATGAAGGTAGCGAGCGATAAATTGTCATGGGGGGGGGAGGGAGGGGAATGAAGAAGAGTAGAGAGGAGCAAGAAGAATAACCAAACTGGAAATAGGCCAGAGAGCATCACGAAATGCTTAGCCCTTAAATTGGCTGACTATTTTTTGTTTCTTCATTCCCTTGAATCGCGTCGGGTTTTTTTTAGCCCAAGAGAAATGGCTTCGCCCCTTTCTTCTAACTCGTGTTGTTAAAAATTTCGGGATGAAATTACCGAGCGGTGATTCACTAAATTTCACGTGATGCACGTGAATTTTTCATTGGCCGATGGTTTGGTAATTTTGGGTGATTACGATGGAATTTATTCTGAAGGATTGAAAGGATGAAGTTATGGGATGAAATTGTTTGTCAAGTTGTGAAAATCAGAGGAATATTTCTGATGGAAAATATGTGCGATTTGATTTTTGGGATTTTTTTTTAATTTTTTTGCTTTGATGAAAAAATTGGAGGTTTCTACACGAGTGCGTAAATTTTTTTCACATTAAAAAACATTTTCGCGCACTAGTAAGAGCATAACACGTGCACAAAGTACTGATCCGTGCGTAAAAAAATTGTTTACACACTCGTGCGGAAAGTACCATTTTACGCAGCCTTCTGCAAAATATTATATTACGATACAATTGAAAAAAAGTCATTTTTAACAAGCATGAGGGTCACAGAATTCAATCAGACGAGTTAAAAACTGAGGTTTTGTAACTCTGCACGTAAAGTTCGTTTTTTTATGCTTATAAAACGTGCATAAAGAAGCACTTTTTCGCACTAGTCCTTGGAAGATTTGTTTTTCCCCGAAAAAAATCCTTCACGCCCTCCTAAAAGGGCGTGCATAAAATACCAGCCCGTGCGTAAAACTGTTCTTTACTCACTCGTGCGAAAAATACTACTTTACACACTTCTCTACAAAAAAAAACTCCGACACATGTTTTCCAGCTGAAATTTCCTCAGCTTTTCATTAAAATCATTAAAAAAATTGTATTCCGGTTCGTTTTATTGGAATGTGCATTTTCCTCATATTTTTGAAATAATTCTCTTACAAAAACTCCAATTCTCAGAATTTTCCACCGGAAATCTCATACAACATCCTCAACATTGTTAAACAAACATTCGGCCCTGAAAAAATCGCATCATGCTCCAATTTCTTCAATAAAAATTCTTAAAATTATTTTCTCTCATTTCCTCTCAGCATGAGTCACTCTCGATGATAAAATTCTACCTCAATTTCAATTCTCAACAAACACAATTCCTTCGTCATTCACATAGCCTCCTACAGAAAAAAAAACAATTAATGTAAACCAGACATCCTGATTAAATTTTTCAATGTAGCTATTCGTGTCAAATCGAGGAGAATTCAGGCCTTCAAATACCAAGCATTTGTGTTTGCCAATTCATGAAGGGAGGGAGAACGAGGAAGGAAGACGTCAGTGCTACGGTGGCCTCGAGGCATCAACGTAAACTCCTTCCTTCGTGCCTGCAAATGGCAGTACTGTACACTCAGGTTAATAGGAAGAAAGGCGATGCGCAGCAACATTGTGTACAACGTTATAAATGTGGAAGTAAAATTGTTTTTTTTTTCGTGAGAGGTATTTGGTACTCGAGGCATCACGTTACTCGCAACTTCCGCGATAAAATAATCGTCAATCCTCTCTCCCTCCCCCCCGGGGGGGGGGCGGTTATCCGAGGCTATTTGAACGTCACATTACTTCAGATTGATCAAAGTATCGATCACTGATTTTTTCTTATTTTCCCTCTTCCTTCACTCTCTTATTGAGAAAAAGTTCATTTTGCAATGGAAGTATTCCACAAATTAAACTTCGGGAATGACATCGTTGATTGCATAATTACCATTGATTATTATCTGCGAGAGAGGAAGAAAAATAAGAAAAAGAAGGCAAACGTTGACGAGACTCTCCAGTATCTCTCTCACGATATATAACCGTTCTACGTCCACGAAGTGAAAGTCTTGTTTTCCTTTACTAACTCTTTCACTTGGATTATAGTCAACTCCAATGTACACACACCATTGTTCCTCACTCTGCCGATTTTTTTCCCTCTCGATTCTTTCATTTCAGTTATTTTTTTTTGCTAATTTCTTTTCCGTTGGGATTGAAGTTTTTTGCGGTGGGAGTTTGATACTCGTTTCGCTTTCACGAAGATCGTAAATAGGCAATGATTGTAATTGAGTTCATTTTTTTTATTATTAAACTCGTGATGAATATTTCAGGACAGGTTATGTGAACTGAGTGAATATTGTTTTGGGTTCCATCTAACACTCTTCGTAATTTATTAATTGTGGTTACGATATTAACTGTGATTACATTCGATACAATTGAATTTGAGAAATATTCTTATTTTTGTCTTTATTTCAATTATTTATTGACCATTTTATTCATTCCGATTAACTGAAAATTAATCTTTTGATACAGCAATAAATAAAAAATGAGACACCACCTTTTCTGAGATGATGCAGTTGATGGAATTTCGATGGTTCTAGTGGATAGACAAGAGAATTTGAGGCGGAAAATGATATGACACAACCCTCGCCAGACCAATAATTCTTGAGTCATTCAAAAAACTATATTTCATGAAAATGTTAAATGTTTCTAAGTTTTC
>JABSMS010023746.1:0-10768 GCA_018902275.1 Aleiodes sp. PSUC_FEM 10030003
AATAAAAATATTTACTTAAAGAAAAGGATTCTGCGGATGACTATAAAATTTTAATTAAAACTCTTGTTTAGAATCACCTTATATGCTCAAAAAATTTCAGAATTTTTCCATCATTTTGACGAAGATTTCACTAATTTTTATCAATTCCCCATTTAACCACATGTAATACCATTCACTTCTCTCCCTTAATAACTTCATAATGCCCTGAAAATTTGACTGATCCTTTTTTACCATTTCATAAACATAATCCATTCATTTTCATCAATATTTCACTATTTTTCCAAAGTCGCTCAACATTCTCAATAGACCGAAGAGGAAAAAAAAAAATTACCTAGAATCTGAGACGCAGTACCATCGTCCAGGTGGTGGTTCAGCCTTCAATACATTCCCCGCTTCATTGACCTCAGTTTCTGCATTCGCTTCATTGATTTCTTCTCCATCACTTGCCCCAGCTTTCGGCAAAAACGACCATCTTGGATCATTCGCGTCTAATGGCTGACGAGCTTTAACGTAAGCGACATAGTGTCCTCCATGAAGTGTCCCACTGTGTTCAACAAAACCGTAGAGCGAATACATCTTCGGTTTACTGTGATACTTGCAGACTGGAGCTAGATCAAGAACCATTGGAAACGAAACATGCTTCGAGACTTTACGAAAGCCGAATCTCTGCGATTGGAATCGCTTCAGATGCAGAATGAGAACAGCAGGAACACGCGAGACGAGATACTGCTTTGTACTCGGTGTGCAAACCATTTTGCCGTCTTTTCCTTTATTCTCTCTTGTTGTACAAGCCTCGCATCCAACTTTGTTGCTACCAGACATTAATTCTAATGCAGTGAATTGATTCAAGCACGATTGTATTGAACAATCACCATCCTTAATGTGATATCTCGTTGGAGACTGATGTGTACTCGTTGTCAATTTGGATAAACCAGCGGTTATTTCATTCACTCCATTCTGCTTATTCGGTAGATTTTTAATAATTTTTTTCGATGAATTTTCCGTATCTGAAGGGCATTCATCGGTTTCAGCTTCGGAAAATGTTTTCGGTTTATTACCTTTATTACTACATTTATCATCATCGTTAACAGCAATTTTCCACAATCTCTCTTGTGGACTCGATGTTGGACTAGTTGGACTCTCTTTCGATGTTATTGGACTACTCAATGGACTAATTATAGCAGCTGGACTCAAACCTCTATCAATAATTAGTGATGTTGATGGTGAAAGCTCCGGTAGAGCTTCAGAATCGTTGATAGCCTCAGTTGCTGGACTGGCTGCTGAACTTGATGTGAATGGTGTTTGTGTTACGTCGAGCATTAATTCGAGTGAGCTTTGATCTGTTTTTAATCTAGTTGATTCTGATGTTTCCATTGGACTAGGTAATATATTTCCATTTGTAGCTACACCAATTTCCAGCTCGCCAGGTGAAACTGGACTGGCAACTGTTGATACTTTTTCTGAACTGTAACCAGACTCAATTACTTCCTGTGGTGTTCCATCGCCCTCAATATTATCCTCTACGTCTGCATCACTCTCTTCGGATTCTGCAAGACTCTCTTGATTCTCCTCCGAGATATTATTCTCGTTCGGTAGTGATTCATTGGCGTTAGCATTGTGTTGTCGTCGCATCTTACGGTTCTTTCTCGCCGCTTTTTTCTCCTTCTTCAACTGATATTTTGATGGTGCACTCGAGATATTGTTCCCCATCAAGTCAAAATTGTCCTCGTGACCACTGTTCCTGCGTTTTACCATCGGCGGCTGCGGTTTATCCATCAGAACTGGTAAACTCAGGTCGAGAAATGGCTCTGTGCGTTGAGAGGAGTGATGACATTCCAGGCACTCCAGTGTAGATACAAGAACACCACGGAAAACTGGTTCTGGCCCTAAATGCCTTGCGCTCGCCTGGTTTCCGTAGAATTTCACCTGAGCCTTTAGCGTGTCATCGATACTCTGACGTTTGGCCTTGTCATCAAGACCAACTGCCTTCAGAATTATTGATTGATAGCGCCTGAGATCATCATTTCTCACTAGTTCAAGAAGATGTCGCAGGAGCTCGTGAGAATCATGCTGACCACCATCCATACACTGGGATTGTTTCTTCTTAAATGCATTCAATAGCTCCGAAGGTTTGTACGGCTGAATACCATGAGAACTCTGCATATCTCTCAATGTTTTCCAAAGTGTTTCAGTGAAATTGCCCCATCCCTCTAAAACACCTTCAATTGGTGGTAATTCAAGTTCTTCGGAGTCATCGGAAGCTTTGAATTTTCCACCTGGAAGCACAAATTTGGCGCCTTGTTCACGCAAATCTTCCAAAACTTTAATCAAAAATGGCGTTTGTGCCAAGCACTGTAGGACAGAATTGAAAAAACAAGTATTTCCTAAATTCATCAAACCACCGACTCGAGTTAAATTTGGTACTACTTTTTGTTTATCTTTGGCAATATTTATATTTTCAGGTTGTTTATCAATTCCTGGCAATGGAATTGCTGGCTGGGACGGTGTGTATGCTGTTGTTGCCAATTTCTTGATAAATTCGATTATCTCGAGCAATTGTTTTCTGAAACACAAAGACGTTACGTTAATATCCTATTCATTCAATCGATGATTCACGATGACTATTCATTAATTCTCATATTCTGTATATTTTCTTTGTTCAGCTTAATCATTGCTTATGAATATTTATACTGACCTACTATCAGCATTAACGACGTTTTCACACTCATAACACCAGATACTCCACTGATGTGTATCAACAGCAAGACAGTGACACTCACTGTGTGGTGTTTTAAAATGCTGCTCAGCATGCAGATTGACAGTTCTTCCACATGCTTGATTACCACATCGTAAACATAGCCAGAGTGGTTGTATCAATGGCGACATCTGAAAATTACACATTATTGCAAAATCAATAAAAATTCCACTTCTTTGGCTAGCGATGAAATTATTAATTGAAATTAATAATCACCCCATCTTCATCGTCAACTTCGATTTTATTGGTATCATCTTTACTGCAAGTTGCACAGTCCGTTTTGATGCCAACCTTCTTCAGTATTTTACGAAGGCCAGTGAAGTGAATGCCTTTCAATATGTGCGGACACTTTGAGCCACCTGTGTGAAAAAAAAACATCCAGCGTTTAAAGATGTATAATCATAGTTATTGTGCAGAAAATTATGAGATTCTAACCTGAATTTGTATCTTCGCCTGATTCAGATGAATGCAGACTGACATCGTCGTTGACGTCTGCTTGACGATTTTTTCGTTTCCCCATTTCTTATTGCAATTAAATTAATTTACTAGTAGTTTTAAAGAAACGGTTGACCTAATTTTGAAAATAAAAAACGTGACAATTAAGTTTTCCGTATGATACATTTGTTAACACACAACAATGCTCAAGAGATTGATAATCACTGTGGCGCATATGATTCACGATGATACTGATCTATTCATTTCTCTTTTATGACTAAATTAAGACGATTAATTTGACGAAATAATTTACCAGTTTTATTGTAAATCTTTAGACAATTCCGAAATCCATTATTGCGACCTCATGGCGCTTTGGCAATGGCAGACTGTCAAGGTTCACGTCCAATCCGCTTTTTTTCCACAGATTGTTTTCACTTTTTCTTCCATATAAAAAAAATCATACGTAGTCATTGAATACAGATACCTATAGAAGCTCGAATCTGAGAAATTCATGCAGACCGCGAGGATAAGGTTTCGAGCCCACAGCTGAGATGGCGCTAGTGTTAATTTTGAGGAAAAATCGAATACGCCGATAAGGTGGGATTTCAAACTCAGCTAGTGTTAGCTATAAATCCACCAAAATTCTTCTATCTCAATTATTTCCGGAAATATTCCAACAAAACTTACTTTAAACCCGAAAAATGACAGGAGACGAAGAATTTCTTAATCAGAACCTTTCAATCTAATGATACAGAGGAATTGATTAATTTTTTTACCAAAAATTAATTTTATTTTCAATTCTTCATAATTGCTACAATCATTTCATCATCGTCATTCTCAATACGACTTATATAAATGTATAAAATTCATTAATTTATCTTATAGCATAATGACATGTCTTAATTTTGTCTTAATCATGATTTAATTGCTAACTTAATTAAAAAATATCAACTTTAATCTTGAAAAGTTTATAATTTTTCTCTCAAATTATGCATTTTATCTATTCATTCACGAATCTGTCAGGTAATTATGAACACTACGAGTTCAATTACGAGTTAAAAAAAATATTAAAATTAAAATTAAAAAATGAGAATTTGTACAATTAAAAGATTGTCATGGATTGAAAATAACTTTCAAAATTGCATGAATATTTCTACAAAAAAATTAGTAGAATTTACGCTTCTGAGCGCCGCATTAAGTCTTCATCTTCATATATGCGATAAAAGAAACATTTTCTTTACAATTTTCCGTAATGTGAATGTCCTTTTTTTTATAAATTCAATATCTATGCAATTCTAATATTTTAATATATACGTTTAAAGATCAGTGATCTTACTTGCATGCAGTATTGCTTCCATGCAGTACCATAACGCGTTTTACAACGAACATGATCGCGGTATGCTCTGTGCATTAGTACAATCGTAAGAGTTATTACGGGGTAGTATGGTATAATCTCGTGGGTAAATAATGATATACCAGCCAGTGACCAATTCATGATGATTTCGCCGAGATAGTTGGGATGTCTCACCTGACCCCATAAACCAGAAATTATGAGTTTCTTTCCGCGAGGCGTTAAAATACTGTCGAGATCTGAAAATTATTTGATGAATTAGATAAATTGTTTTAAATAAAATTTTAAAGAAAAGATAAATTTCATTTCTTGTGAATATTGGAAACGATGAAGATTAGGAGGATTTAGAAAACAATTCTTATGCGAATTTTCGCTCAGTCCAAAGATTTATGCAAAAGAATTTAATTTTTTTTTACTCATTTTCACAAAAAAAAAAATTGGTGTAGTTCATTTTGAAAATATCTCGCAAACGATGAGGTTTAGAAGAATTCACCAAGAAACCTTTTTTGTAGCTAACGAAATTCTCTACAAAAAAGGTCTCTTGAGTTTTTTTCATTGCGCCACTCGTTTCAAAGATATTCGCACAAGTAACTGAGTCGAAGTTTCTATTCTATGATATTGTTACAAATTTTTATGAAAGAATAAAACACGGAAGAATAGAAGAGAATACCAGAGTCAAGTTAGTTTCCTGGGTTTTTAAAGTTTGTCGAAAGTGAAAAAGATTAATTAATAAAGAACGGAATAAATAAACGAAGGATTTTCTTATTGAAACAATTGGTTATTTGCAACGATATTCTTACGTGAAATTTTCGGCGCATAGGGATTCCGTCTGAATTCATCTTTTTGAGAATTGCTGATGCGGTAGATCAAGTATCCAATGAAGTAGCAGAAGGACAGGCAGGCAAGAATGTACGGCGACTTCCGGAGACTGAAAAAAAATAATTTTCCTTGATTATTGAAAAAAAAATTCTCAATTATTGAAAATAATTTATATTAATCCTGAGAAACTCACTTTTGATAATAAACGTATCTTGTGACGAGAGTGATGAAGAACGGATACAATAAATTTGCAACACACATCATGTAACCAGTGCCTTCATACATGAACCTGAAAGACGTCAACGAACTGGACTCAAACACCAGTGAATCCAAGCAATAAAATATTTGTAATCCCGCGACGATCAGTACAGTAAAATTGATATTCTGGATGTTCGAAAGATCGAATTCTTCAAGCGACTTCATAACAATCGCCGAGTTGACTAACAAAGCAGCGATGATCGCAGAACGTACTAGAACAACTTTAAAATCGAGCTTCGAAATCCTCGGATTTATTTCACGTCCCTGCCAAAAATCATAAATCAAATTGTTCGTCGATCCATAAATATTTAGAGCCGAGATCGGCGCTCGTTCGGCCTTGACGTACAAAAATATTGCGAGTGATGTGCCAATGATCCAGCCGCTGATGGAGAACTGAAGGATCGATCGTAGAATAAAATCGCTGACGTTGTACGAGAAGTATTCACAAACGCAGAGGAAAATAAATGAAATAATTGCTGGTATCCAACTATTAAAACGATATTGCAGCCGTCCAATCTTCGTCTCCTGTCCTTCAATGATTTTTCCAATCGGTAATAACGATGTTATTGCTACGAATAATAAAAATCCCACGTAACAAACCGTAGCATTGAGACTAATATATGAATACCATTTAACAGGCAAACGAAATCCAGTTACGCTACATTTATTCTTGTAGCAGGCAACTTGTGGTAAAATAATTGAGATCGGTAGAATGAAGATAAGGCACATGGCACCAAGAGATCCGCCCCATTCCTGTGGTTTGCTCACAAGTTCAATCACTTTGTCCTTCGCAACCTTTTCAACTGTTGTTGATGAATCAGGCAATGCTTCCTCCTCGTAATGCAGCATTTTCTGTAAATCCTGGTCTCTCTGCACGGAAAATCCGCGCTCCTTATTATCCGTCAAATATTCATACATTATTTTACGCTCAACTGGTAACGATACAGCACGATCGATCGATCTCGTTGTTATTACTCGGTCTGTCTTCATCATTGATATTCTTGTGGATCTTCTTATCGGTGCTGGCGCATCTCTTGCACGTATGTTCAATGGTAAGTCACCGATTTGATCAGTTTCACTTAGACTAACACTCGATGATTCTTTATCATCTTCTTTGTCTTCTCGCGCTTTTCGGGCTGTTAATCTACGGCTCTTTGCATTTGGCGATCTAGCTGGTGAACGGCGGCTTGGTGATTTTCTACTTGGAGATTGTCGACTCGGGGATTTCCGCGATGGACTTTTCTTACCACGCCCGCGAGTTCTCGCGGCACTCCGAGATGATCGTTCTGGCTGAAAATTAAATATTAACTATTTCAATTACTCGTAAATTAAAAAAAATAGAAAGAAGAAATTTTTTTGGCATTCTTTTGCGATTATCTCGGAAACGCGTGAGTTTAACGAAAATTTACAAGATACCTTTTTTTTAGGGAATTAAATTCTCTACAAAAAAGGTGTCTTGATGAATTTTCGTCAAGTCGATAGTTTCGGAGATATTTGGGAAACAATGTAAATGCGACTTTTAAAGTTATCTAAATACCTGAATGTCTTCCTCGTAAACATTATATTCAGCACCTCCTTCGAATTGTATACGGTATCTATCATTTTTAACGTTTAATACTATTCCTTTCTGGTAATCATCGGAACTTGGCGGCTTTGCCAGTACCTCCTCCCCGGGAATAAACTTCATTACTCCAATTTCAAAATCTACAATAAAATGGAGGATTTAACAATTTATTAAATATTTCACAATTAAACACACTCGAATAAAATAATATCCACGAGAATTAATACGTTTCAACTTCTGCGCATATTCAGGTAAACATGAATAATATAATCTCATTAAACCATAAGTTGAAGTTGTTATCGCGAAGGAAAACCGGGACAAATGCACTTTGGAATGCGATATATTTACAATCACTTATTTAAGAATGCAATGTTTATTCAAAAAAAAAAAAGAGGGAAAATGTGTAAGACTCCAAGCCTTCGAATGATACGATGAGAAATCTAACACTCTTAACCAATTTTTACTTACATTTCTTTAAACTGTGATCAATAAACTTCGATTGTTTTATCTACAAATTGAGACGAGTATGCTTGCCTTACGATGCAAGTGCGAAGCGCTTAACTTGAGGTTATAATTAAAGAAGAGTATTTTTTTTATTACATTGCTTGTGTATACGTTAACATCGCATAGACGCCAAGAATTCCTGTCGCTCAATGCGTTCGGAAATTCATCATTGAGGAGCCACGCGTTTGAACCACTCCCATTGGCCGCTTTCAGTCGGTATCGGCTTGCTTGCGTTCTGGAAACAACGAATCAAACATGGCGTTTGTTATTTGGCGGGACTTTTATTAACCTATGGGATAACACGAATTGAATGAATATAATTTCTTCCTGTAATTCGTGGAAAAAAAGTTTAACGTTTCGCAGAGATCGATTCGTGTTTCTCAGCGATTCTATCGACTGGATTTTCTGAAAGTTTCAAGGAATTTTTTTTAATAATTCAAGAGGATTTACTGCGGTTTATGATGCAGGGACAGAATACTGAGGAATTAGTATGTATTAATGCAATAAATTGATTGAATGATTTATTGAGGATGTTGAGGAACTGGAAAAATAGAGGAAAATTGAGAAAATCGATTAAATGATTTAAAAAATTCGGGAAAAATTTTAGGAAGCTTTTGACGGGGAAAATTGAGCCGTTCATTCACTGGCCTATTCATTCTCTCTCCGTAAAAATGTTGAAAAAATTCTGACACTCTTTTAGCATATAGAAGAATATAGAAAATTTTATAATTATTAGGAGAATTTTTTTTTTATAAATGTTCTTTCAATTAATAAAAATCCTTCGAATAATTATGGAATTTTCGTCAATAATTGTGTTAGAATTACTCTGTATACTCAAAAAATTTCTAAATTTTTTCCCCATTTTTTACGGAGATATTATTAATTTTTACCCATTCCCCATTAAATGTTATTTTATTTATTAATTTTATTCATTAATAGATTCCTGAATTCACTCAAAATTCGTCCGATTTTTTTCATTATATAAAAATGATCCATTGAATTTCATCAATTTTTTCAATTTGTCCAATTGTCATTCATTCAAAATCGAGATAAACATAAGAGATTCTCATCAGGGAGAATGGAAAATTGCAATATAAATTTACAAAAAATAAATAAAAGAATTGTGGATAATTTTGAGGTTTTTTCAGGATGATCTACTCGAGAAACTTACTCATGCTCAGAGGAATCTCATGAAGTGTGTCAATGACGTACCGCAGTTGCTTATTGAGGCACTCGGTGACGGAGGAGTGGAGGATTTGAAATTGAGCGTTCATGAACTTTTGGATAAATTCAATTCGGTTATTGGTCCTTTGGTAGAGGCTAAGAATGGTATTTATTTTTTTGATGAAAGGGTCAGAGATAGAATTTTCTTGATAATTGGAATGGAAAGCTGAGGAGATTTTAGGTGGAAAACATTTGTCTGAATTGATTTTTGGGAATTTTTTTGAAAATTTGACTTTTTAGACAATTCCGCAAATTTCCATTTTCGGACTTCTTCAATTTTTTGAAAAATGGAAGGAAAACCTATTTCAGCGCAAACTTTCCAACTGAAATTTCTTTAGTTTCGCAATGAAATCATTGAAAAAATTCTATCTCAAATATTTGAAACTCATTTAGTACGATTTTGATTGCAAAGAACATTAAAAATCCAGTTAAAATCAAATTTGTCAGTTTCACTCTCAATTTTTTTCACATATCGTGGAAATTATGAAGTTTAGAAGAAATTGTCAAGAGATCTTTTTTGTAGCTCTTGAAATTCTCTACAAGAAAAAATTTCTTTCCATTTTCCTCTAAACCTACTTGTTTCAAAGATATTTACAAATAATTCGAAGAGAATTCATTCCTTTTATTTAATTTTATACTCTTCTTTATTCGTAGAGGGTGATAACAGGATAAAGCAGTTAGAAACGAGTTACGGCGAGCTCATAATCCACCTGAAGAATGAGCAGAAGAAGGTTGAAACCTTGGAACAACAAATTAGTCAACTACAGACTGAAGTAAATCCCAATTTTTAGGACAATTAAATTTTCAGACCAATCGATTTTATTTCCTTATCAATTTTTCGCAAATATCTCGAAAATTAATGGAGATACGCCCTTTTTGCCCTAAGCGTTTTTTGTAGCTCTTAAAATTCTCTGCAAAAAAGGAAGAGGACAAAAAGGGCGTATCTCCATTAATTTTCGAGATATTTGCAAAAAACTGATGATGAAATAAAATCGATTTGTCTGAAAATTTCAGTCTCCAATTTTTTCATTTTATTGAGAATAATATTAATTATTAAACAAAATCATTTTAATTCCTTCACAGTCCGCTGGACAAGTTAACTTTTGCACATTCCTCGGTGCAGTGTTGGGTAACCTACTGTGGAAATCATCGCAAGCGCCTGATCTCGTTGACTCTTGGTTCACCGATGTAATTATTATTTGAAAAACATATTAAACAATTTAAAAAATAAATTCATAATTTCCTCAAACATTCTCTAGAGTCAGCAAACTATTGGAGATTTTTTATCGATCTCGAATACAGCACTGGACTCATTTCTTCATACATTTAGTCAAACATTTCCCGACATCAGAGAAGAACAGTGCAAATTCATGATGTCGCTTCTAGGCACAGTGACTAATATATCGTCAAGCCCTAACGGCAGGCAGTTCTTAATGAAACACGAGAATGGAAGAATACTGATTAAGCAGATTGTCAAGCTTCTGCCGAAAGTTCCATCTGTCTCTGGAGATCCAATGAAAAGGCAGGTTTTTATATATTTAATGATATTTCAGTGACGAAATGATGACTCAAAGAATCATTTCTGAATTATTTTGAAAATATCTCGGAAACGATGAGGTTTAAGGGAATTTACCAGGAGACCTTTTTTGTAGAGGATTCAATTTTCTACAAAAATTGTCTCTTGACATTTTTCTCTAAACCCATTTATTTCGAAGATATTCACGAAAGAATGAAGCATTGAAATGTTCAAGGATTTTTTTTTAAATTTAATAAATACCAGCCTTGTTGGGTTATTTACATAACACTATAATTATTATATAAGGTTCTAGGAATCTATTTCACTGGAAAAAATTTCCCC
>JABSMS010023757.1:0-10768 GCA_018902275.1 Aleiodes sp. PSUC_FEM 10030003
GTGCCCTTCCGAAGTCGACCCGAAGATGAGATTCACATGTTAAAGCATAGGACCCGAACATTTCCGAAGGGTACTCTTTGGCTAGTTCGACAATATATAATAATACTTTAATAATGTATTTGATAAAAAAAGTAATAATTTACTACAGTTTTTAAGATGATTAAAAATCAAATTGAATCAAAAGAGAATTTTTCCTTTTTTCCCCTTTCTGTAATGAGAAATCAATCAAGAATCAATGATATTGATAGAAATTACTGCTTGGACAATGATGTTCAACAGATGAAGGTGTTGGAATTGTATGATTTCAATGAGTGATCAGGTACTTTGAAAGAGAATGCAACATAGTACAAAAGTATATAGTATTTAATCGATTTTAAAAATAATAGTTATTCTATTGCATTCCACTAGTTTGTCGATCTTGTTTCATCTGTTTATTACCATCATGAGGATCATTCATTTTCATGTAATTCCATATTATCAATTATGAATTGAATATTATTGACTAGAGTTAATTAAAACAGTATAGAATAATTGATTATTTAATTAATCAGCAATTAGACCGAACAATTATTGAAACAATTAAATTATCAATAATTGAGATTGCAAATGTTTCAATTATTCATTCGGATAGTAACAAAACCAAATTAGTAAAAATTCGTTTATTCTGATTAATTGAATATTTCGTTGAAAATAATGTTGTTAGGTGTATTTAAATCTAGTTCTACAACTCCAGATAATTGAGTTCAAGAAAATTCACATGTCATAGAAATTTCACAATAATGAAAATTAAAAATGTTAAGTTCAATTAGAAAAATGATTTCATTTTCATATGACAAACGTATTCCAATAAACAAAGTCATTCATGTACATTAAAGGGTGACCGTGAGAAAATAATAATAATAATAATTCTGGAGAAAATCAATAGTTATTAGCGATGATGAATTATATATATATATATATAGTTCATTATCTAGTCAGCCCAACAATATATATCCACGGAAATAGTGAGTACTCATAGATAAAGTATTAATTTTTCCATAATTAAACGAGAATGAGGCACATGAAAGAATTTCAAATGATAGAAAGATAAAGTAGTGAGAGAGTCCGCACATATTGGTGTATCAAATGAAAGTGTTGGAAGAAAATTTTGAAAAAATACAGGGGAGAACTAAAAAAATTACCGAGCATTATGAATTACCGAAAAAATTATCGAGAGTGAATTGCATTGAATTCAATGTTCTGAATGAGAGAAATTATTCGATAAAATAACCCGGAGAAAACGACACAATCCATTTCTTTTCTTAATTTTTAGCTTTCAATTTTCTATCTATTTCCTTCAATTGTCAATTTCTTGAGAAGCAAAACAGAGAGCCGATGCATATAATATATATATCATAATAAAGGTGGATCAATTCACTTTGTTTAGAATGCAATAGGGCATCACCACTTTTTGCAATAGCTATAACGATGTAGACGCGTGCGCGGGGAACAATGACGTTGTCACATTATTTGTTATTTGTTTGTCCCTTTCTTATACAGGAATTATATAGAATTCTACTTTGTCATTCTATATTGCGTTATTTTTATCATTTTCATTCATTAAATATACTACATGTTGATTCATCGAGTGGAATTCAACTTTCTTTCATTCTTATTAAAATGAATAAATTTGAGGTTTTTGCAGATTTGTTAAGTAAAAAATTAGAGTGCAGAAAATAGGTAAGAGTGGAAATAGTTTTTGGTGCAGGCGTAGCGTTTATCAGCGAATAGAAGTTAAGACCCTCGGCAGTACTGTTGGTATAATAGATGGCACGAAGTGGTAGCTGCTTGGCATCTCCCGGGCCAAGTGAGTAGCGCGCGCGCCTTCTGTATCTCACTCACTCTGTTTCATTGCCTCTGTACCGTACTCATGTATCCCTCAACCATCCGCTGAATCCGGAGGCGCGCGACAACAGTCCATTGCCTCCTCCTGGGGTGGCTCGGTGGCGCGTACACCAGCTGCCTTCAGTTCGATATCGGAGAATGTGTTGAGTGACACACGATTAGTAAAAAAAAAAATGAAAAGCATTTCGCTTATTTAATAATGTTTTACCAAAATATGTTTTGATGATCAATTAGAGAAAGAGAGTGCATATCTGATAGAGACTGATTTTTTTGCGTTTAAATAAATTACCAATTAGGAATGTTTTAATATAATTGCAACTATATTCCAAGTGTCACGAAAAAATTATTCGAGAAAAAGTATTAATCATTTGATAAACATTATTTTGAAAATTTTGGTATTTATTTATTCACTTCCTGTGTACATCCATTGTTTTTGCTCACCACGTTTTTCTTTATCAAAGGATGTCTTTAATTCGCCGTTGATTTGAAGCATCTCGTTATCGTCTACACCAATCTAAATTTGCTTTCTTACCATATCTGCAAACTCCTCACACTTCATAACTGACAACATTGATACAGCCATTGGATACATTGTAAATTTGGAAGTTCATTGCTTATGTGATTCTTTTAATGGTTTAGATTCAAAACTGAAACATAATAAATGGGGTGAAAAGAAAAATTGGATTCAAGATGTAAATTACTGTGGTGGTCTCATACTTTCCTAAAACTTGGCGTGGATCAAATCCAAAGGGTATAAAATTCTATGAAAAATTAACGGTGAAAAAAATAAGTCTTCAAAAAATAGTTGGACCACCGATGAAATAAGTGGAAGGGTAAAATAATAATGTTGGTTCACCTCTCAACGCTCAATGAAATGTTTAATGATGTCGTTTATTTCTTCTCAGCTTTGTCATTCCCCCTTTTGCCTTTTCTAATTTTTTTTTTTTTTTTTCATAGTTTACAAATGTATATAAAATTCACCTTTATCCTCAATTACCTGTTTTTCTTCAGTTTAATTTGCATATGGGTGTATTTATGCAAATTTTCATTCCTCTCATCTCTTTGTTTACTTTCTTTTCCAGGACTTCCCGATGAAGATCATTATGTAGCTCTAATTCTCATTGATGGAGCCGGTATTATTCGATTTAAAATAATTCGCCGAATGAAATAAAGAATATATAGTGTATACTTGATGATACATTGATGAATGAGTTCACGTTTTGGAATGAGTATCCATGGAATTTTTGGAATTTTACGATTAATAGTGCTATGGCATGTTGAGCGCAAATCACCACCATGATCTAGCAATCCTACATAGCAACATGATCTAATTATAAGACGTGATTTGATTCATAATTGTGAGAATAACACAGTTTTCACATAGAAGCAAAACACGCAGAGGTAAAGTCTGATTCTGCTTGACAATATAGTTATTGATTCTATGTGTGGATAAAATAAAATAGAAGGAATCAAAGTTATCTAATGACAGTACTTTTCATTCAGAAACTGGAAATACATTTTAAAAAAAGTGGGGTAATTTTTGACGTTAGCTGTTCGGTGAAAAGAAAATTAAGATTAAAAAAAAATTCAATTTCCTATCATAGTGGAAATTTTTAGTACAATATATTCCCTAGATGAATTTTCTGAAAATGTCGCAGGAATAGGAGAAAATATTCTGTAAAACGAACGAAAAATCTGGGAATTTTTTAGTGTAATTTATTTATTGAGTTACGCCTCATTGTTTCCTAAAATTCAAGGTGGTTTTGAAATTTACAACACTCGTACTATTCCAAATTGTCTTATCAAGTCAATGTATTTTTCTCTTTTCCTTCATCCATTTACTTATTTGCACTGAATCGGTGGAGGACGAACGACTGAATTAAAACACCAATGAATTTTTAATTTTTTTCATCACAATAATTGCAGCTGAACAAATATAATTTCCTATTTCACCCCAAAGTAACTTCAAAAAAATTAATCCTCACTCAGTTTACTTTTGAGATGTCGAGAAAGTTTGTTACGCCATTATCTGACTTCATCGTCACCTTAGTAACAAACGAGCGTAAGTGCTATGCATAAGGATAGCTTTTACGCCCCTTTGCTCCTGAAGCGATAACGTAAAAGAGTTTAATAATTTATTAATATCTATTTCAGCGGAATTGCAGTTGGTGGGGTTGCTCGGGCTAATGGCCCGTAGCCGGCTTCACCAGCACTGTTGGTGGCTTCAAGTGATGATGCGCTTATGCATATTGTCAGGATATTTAGCAGTACCCCAACGTCCAATACGCATCGGTATACCAGTACCAACAAGTATTGAATCAAGGGACAACGCACCTGAAGTTGTTATATTTTTACGTGACAAGTGTAACACCGAAAAAGTTCACCTTGTTGATGTAAATAAACACAATGAGGACAGTGAAATTGTGGAATTTCTATCGAAATATAATAATAATGCAAATATAACTGTGAACATGCTACAAAAATCTCGTGAGTAAAACACTTTGTTCGATTCATTAATCAAATTTAGCATGTGCACAAGGTATGAGTAAACTTTCTATAAGACAATTTTCAAGTAAAAATTATTTGCATGACATTTTGATAAAAAATTCGCTATTTTATCCCACCCTCTCCTATAACAATTGGGGATATCGAAGTACTTCAGCAATGTTATTTTTTCTTCAAATCTTTTTGAACGGTTAGAGCAATTATTCGAGCCCAATTTGACCGAAGGTTACGGGAAATTTTGCAACTATTTTATTATTTCAATATTTGAATGTTAAAATTTCAATTTTCCATTTTGAGAAAACATTCTAAAAATATGAAAAAAATCTGAATGGTTTAACTTGTCAGGAAAATTAAAAAAAAAATTGAAAAGTTCTTCCCTTGGACATTGAGGTTTTTTTTATGAATAATGTATGAGCGATCAATTTTTTACCTTAAAAACCATTCTTTTTATTCATAATAAATATGTTCATATTCAAAATTTCAGCAGACAGGGATATATTAAAAAAAAAGCTTCCTGAAACTTTAAACAATCTTCATTATTTATTTATAAAAAGGGAATGTTTAAAAAAAATCTATACAACGCGAAATGTAATTCGAGTAATGCTGACCATCTATCAATTTTTCCAAATTTTTCTGACGTGATTTACTTGACAATTTCAACTATTGAAAATCTGAAAATATAGAGTGTGATCAGTACGAAACTATTGATGGTACTTGGATTACCTTGAGCTGCATGAATCAGCGAAATCCATTTTTTCTCCCCTTACTTGCAATACATCTACACTAAATACGATTATTCTCCTCTTTCTTTTGATTTTCGTGTAATTTAAAATTTTCTTTTTATATCAATCACAGTCGAATTCACATGAAGACCACTAACATTCTTCAAAGAGGGCTTATCTATATGAGGGATTTGCTTCTGAAATTCTGAGGATAACCAATGAGCAATCATTTGAGTAACGGGGCATTCGAAACGTAACAATTGAAACTAGCCGTGTTTTTATTCACGCCAAATAGATTTCCGGATATTCTTGTCTCTCCCTGTTCTCAATTTGTATTTATTATATTATATTATATTCCTGAGTTTTTCCCTCATAGGGGACAGCTCGTTCTTCAGTTTTTCCCTTCAGACTTTTCCCTACAAATTATCTGCTGCCTGTCTCGACTAATTGTTAATAGTTTTCGAGATATTTACGTTTAAATGTCATTAAAAAAGGCTATTTTTAAATCAACAAAAAACGCTCGCTCAATTTTTTCAAAACTTTTTTCTAGATGATTCCCCGTGTATTAAAAAAAAAATATTAAAATCGGACCATCCTTTTCGGAGATTGCTAACATATGGCATTTTATTCCACGCCAACCGGACTATCAACTCAATTTTACAATTTATATATTTTCTTATTCTTTGTCTCAGTTACTTGTGAGTCAAAGTCATGGGGGCTTGGAGTGCTGCTAGATATACTTGGACAGGCCTCAACGAAAGCTCTAATTGCCACTCTCGATATCAATACTTGTGAGATTGCTGAAAAGCTGGCACATCTCTGGGAGAAGCCACTACTCACCTGGACCTGTCCAGTGGTAAAAATATCAATCATTCCTTCATAAAGTCAATTCCCCAAGGCCCCGCAATACTTTAAAGAGCTCATGTACGTACATACATATATTAGTTTATACGCTGGCAACACTTTTGTCCCAAAAGTGAGCTCCCGAGAAAAAAATTATTGATTCTAACTAATTCGGGTCTGCAGAATTCGAATTCGTTGGTTATGCCGTTTACCGAGTTGCCCTTCCTATTTTTATTAACAATTTAATTTTTCATTTTAATCTTGCGTGAGAAACAATGGCAGATACGAGAAAAAATTTTGTTTTGATTTTGTTGATAGCAATAGACTTACTATCTCCTCAAATAGTGATTTTTAGAGAATAATTCTCCCATTTTATTAAGGATATTTGAAACCACTCTAGATATGTTAATCAAAAGTTCCAAGAATTAAAAAAAAAAATTCAGACAATTATTCATTCCCGGAAATTGATGGTCCAATCGTATATAAAGAGTATACAAAACTAGCTACCAGCAAAAACATGTGTGTCCAATTTTGCAAAGTGGCTAGGAAATTTTTCTCCATTTTCCGTGTCTATATATGCATAAATGAAATATTGGCTACCAGACTCGACCCTCACTCTCTTTTTCACCCGTTCTTTCATCATCAGTTTCTTTCAGCCTACAAACTCTCTCGCATCAATACTCTAAATTTTTTCCTACTCGAGTTATTGACCAGCATTCCTCTAATTGCTAATCCGATATTTGCCTTATTCTTGTCAATCACATTAATTTTAAATCACTATTGAGGAATTTTGAAAATTTACAAAATTAATTTTTTTTTCACAATATTTTTACCTTAATGTGTACATGAAGGATATGATTATAACATGACAAAATACAGGGTTATTTGGAATTGAAGGGAAGGATGAATAGATACGAGGGGATGGTTACAAGAGGTGGTAGGGCAATTCATCGAATCTCGGCGCCTGTGTTTCCAAGTTTTGGGAAAGGGGCTGGTGAATGCTCTACTGTGCGGGTATGGACGACCTAGTTTCTCTCACATTTCACTTCTTGTCGTTTAAGTAAAACTACGAAAATAAATAAGGACTCTACGGAAAAGAGAAAGACTACTTTTATATATGTCTTGGAAAAAAAACGAAAAAGTCTCTTTCTATTTTCATTCTCTTCTTGGGGTTTTCCTTTTTATTTGTTATCCCATTCTGCTTTGAAACAGAATGTAACGTTGGCTGGCTACTCTTATCTTTTGAGATATACCATTCACCCTGCCAAACTCATTTCTGTTAATTTTTTTCATTTCTTATTAGTTCCGAATCTCATAATAAATGAGAAGCTAGACTTTGATTGAAAAATCAATCTGTCGTCCTAGCTTTCCTTTCGGGGATCAACTTTTCTATTCAACTCCATCGCAGTTCTTCCGCAAACCCATCGATGTTGAGAGAGAATTCATGAATGAGTATTTTTTGACTCTTAGTTTACCACTTCGCTACTGAATTTATTGAAGTGTCATTTGATTGAATTGGTTATTTATTGATTCAGTTATTTCATTGAGTAAAAATAGATAATTGTGAAAAAAAAGGACGAAAAAAAAAATTGAAGTTGTCAAGGTATTCAATTACGCCCTGGTATCCTCATAAACGAGTATGAATTGAGGTTTGTGTACATCGAAACAATTATTATTATAGCGACTAATGGAAGAAAATCAACAGACATCCACGATAAGACTGAATCCGTCGCTGTCAATGGTAGCGCAAGCATTGGCTGAGATATTCTTACATTTCAGATGGAAGTCAGCATCCATAATTGCAATAGGTAAATTACAATTAGCAATATACATTAAATCATATGAATGTTATTATATTGAGCCGGAAATTTGATGTCAAACCTTCTGTTAATGTAAGATGAAGAACCCTGGTCAAGTTTAGATAGAGCAGTGACTGGTGCTTTAAGAAGTATTGGAATAGTTCCACGACATCGAGCGTTCGTTTCACGCTATGCGAGTGATATGCGACTTCATGAATCACTTGCTTCATTTGAGACCATCATTTCTCGAGGTAATCTATTGGTACTTCATTCCAATGAATATTCAACAATTTTCTTCTATAACCTTCTATTAATCGTTTATTATCATCCATTCTCTAATCCTCCGGGGTGGGGGAGGGGCAAAAAATAAAACAAATAGCAATAGTCCTTTGCTTACCAGTTGGAAATGAAAGATTGATCAGCCGAATTGTAGAAGAGTTCGAGACAATACGTACATCGCGAACTGACAACTCGCTGTTCCTTCTTGTTCAACCCGAGAGTCCGAGAGTCTTTCTCTCAACTCTAGATGGTGTTGAAAGTTCATTCGATAATACGACGAGTATGACAAGAACGTCATGGGCCAGGCTGCAAGCCAAAATGATTGAAAATAAAAATCATAGTTCACAATTTCCTAGGCGATTTCGTGCAAGTATAAAAAATTTACTTGGTTTCGCACCTTTCGATAAAAGGTTCGAAGTAGTGAATTTTCATTATTTTATTCTCTTATGTATTACTTGTAAAACAATTTCATAAGATTACAAAGATTGTTTTTCCCTTTCTATAGATATGATTTGCTAAAAATTTACAATGAAACCGAACTATATGTAGAACCTAGTGCTGTTGATCGCTTGAACGAATCCTTGAGAATTTTAGCATGTGATAATTCGAGTTTAAATACTAATAATAACAAGATGTTCACTTACGGTCTGCTCGGGTGGAGGAATTTAGACAGTACTGATGGCAATTGGTATCCAATCGCTGAAGTAATTGAGAGTAAAAAAGATTTGATGGTCCGAGAGCTTGTGAAGAACGATCTTGCAGATGAAGAAATAGTAAATTCTTTACTTTGTCCTAATGAAAACGATTGCAAGGGTATGTAGTCCGTTCAGGGTGGAAATTTTAACTGTATTTCAATTTTTATCCACTTAATCATGTGAGGTGATAATAGAATCAATAAATATCTGTGATATGTTATTAGGTGATTATCGGGGCTATGATGACGATCAAGAACCTCCACTGAGAGCATCACACATTATTGTTATTATTTTGACGTGTTTGTTATTGATAGTATTAATTTTCATAATAATAGCATTACTACGAAGGCACTTAATGAACAAAAGAGTTTCGAAAGGTCCATTCAAAATAATTTTAACAGCATCGGATTTTGTATTTCCGCAACCAGCGGATAATAGAAAAGTAAGTAATGGCCGTATATTTTAATAAGATTTCACATTACATAGATATGCAATAAAATTTATGGGAATGGTCAAATAGGTCGATGAAGGTATAGAAGCTATGTTGTGCTGTTGGCTTCAGCAATTGCAAGAATTTGGTGGTCCAGAGATCGAGAAGCCAGATCTGTTGCAGGGTAGTGTTGGATCGCTCAAGCCTCATTTCAAGGCGAGCACTGGTAGTCTAGCTCGTCATACTATTTTTAAGGATCCTCGTGCAAGATACAACGTAAGTCTCGGTGAATCATATATCAGCCTTAGCCTTACCTTATATCAATATAACTCGATTCAATTATTCATTCTTGTTTTGATGAAATAAATCTTATTTATATGAAAAAATTTCTTAGGGTGACTTGGTACAACTCAAAGAGTTGCTATACCAAGGTAACTTTGAGCTCAAAAGCAAAGCTATTGATGTGTTGGTCATGGTAAGAGATCCGAAGGGATTATGTTTTCTTTCTTTTTTTTGCATGCTCGATTTCCTAATGCTTCTATTTTTTTAATCATCATTTGAAATAACTCAGATACATGGATTGCGACATGAAAATCTGAATCCCTTTATTGGCTGTTTGACTGATCCAGCGAGACCCTGTTTGGTATCGGAATATTGTGCTCGAGGATCACTTGAAGATGTTCTTATTCAAGATGAAATCAAACTAGACTGGTCATTCAGACTATCATTGCTCACGGATCTTGTACGGGTGAGTAAATACGATGTATTGTCAATTACTTTCACTTTAAGTCGCTATTCAAAAATATGAATTATTTATTCGGCGCAGGGCATGAAATATTTACATGGCAGCCCAATTCGTGTACACGGTTATCTAACATCACGAAATTGCGTTATTGATGCTAGATGGGTGTTAAAAGTTACAGACTATGGCCTGCCAGCATTTTATGAAGCCCAAAACATAACTCCATCCGTTATTAATGCCAGAGGTGTGTAAAACAAAGAATAACCATCTAATTTTATCATTGAATTTTGTCAGATTGTATATACTAAAATTTGTTATCGAAGATTTACTATGGACAGCGCCGGAATTATTAAGGCATTCCGGTTTACGTAAAAAAGGCACTCAGCCGGGTGACGTATACAGCTTTGGCATCATCATGCAGGAAGTTGTTGTACGGGGTGAACCTTTCTGCATGTTGGCACTATCACCTGAAGGTCAGTATTTCAATGTTTGTAGTTCAGTAAAGAACTCTACGACTTCAAAGTATATGTATTTTTGTTCATCACTCAAAAGAGGCTAGCTATTGTATCTTAAAAATATCGGAGAAATCGAGGCATTGAGTATTGATCGCTTGATACTATAATTACATCAGCTCTGCTATCACTTGTTTCTGTTCTCTCTGGTAAATACCTTCCCATACATATATTATAGTTACGGGATATGATCATGCTTAAAATAACGCTTGCCACCCCGATGTTCCTTACGTCAACATGTTTTATAACTTTTTTTTTCAATATCTCTTCAAGCAGAATAACTTTATTAAAGCCTGTTCCAGATTTTCTCCCTCGACTTTGCTCCTGACACTATTATTATTATTATTATTATTATTA
>JABSMS010023768.1:0-10768 GCA_018902275.1 Aleiodes sp. PSUC_FEM 10030003
AAAAATATATACATATATAAATGTAAAAAAAAAGCTTGGGTTTTCGCATCGGAGTCAAGCGACTTGTATGAAGCCCCTGGAGGCAACCCTCGACCCCGTTTTCACTGCTCTTCTTTTACCACAGCCATCCCACCCGTATACACATATACAAAGGCACAGAGAAAAAGTAGACCACTACTATGCTTACGAAGACCCGCCCTCAACTTTCTAACTGGACGGCCTGTTATTTCGAGCCAACGTTTCTCAAAACTTTTTGGCCTTACCAGAAAATTTTACTATAAACTCTCTGACAATAAATTGCCGTGCTGAGTAGAATCCTTACGTTTTTCTACTGTCAACTTATTGTCGACTCGACGTTGTAACTTTGTCGGGGCGAAAATATTTCATTTTGAATTTTTTTCTTTCGTTCTTGTGAGGTGAGATGAGTTTTAAAAATTAAGAGGAGATTTATCTGTGAATATCTTCGGAGCGAGTGGATTTAGGAAAAAATATTAAGAGACCGTTTTTGTAGGAAATTTTAACAGCTACAAAAAAGGTCTCCTGATGCATTATCGTTAACTCAATAGTTTCTCAGGTATTTGCGAAAAAATAGTGATAGAAATAGGTTTAAAATTCCAAGAAATCGTGCATTGAAACCATTTCATTGAAATGACATTCTTCCCTAAATCCATTTGTTCCGGAGATTTTCGCAATATAAGATGTTTTCTCATAACTTTGCTACTGGTTGACACCTCGAAACTTAAAAAAAAGAAGTTTTTTCAATAAAAATTAATGTTTTCCTGTGTCGCAGCACTCTAACAAAATAGTAGCGTATGCGCGCCCTAGTTTACTTCGAAAAAGAAAGATTTAAATGCAATTCTTCTCAAAAATTTCCCTGCAACGTGTTGTGTTGCGTAAAGATATTGCAGATGCATTTCTCAAGTACTCAACATGACGCGAACGACGTGGGAAAATGCTTCACAATTCGCCCATCTACTCACGTAAAATTCACTAGTGCTTGTGCACAAGCAACAGTAACATACGTGTACATGCATAACACACCAGTGTTACCATATTGTGTTCCGGAAAATTCCAATTGATGTATTGAAATGCAATTTTCAATTCTGATTTTTTTATTCAGCGAATGTACTCGAAAATATTTCCTCGAGTACTTTGCAATTCAATAAGAACTTATTTTAGTATCCCCATTTTTTGTGGAGGTTTTAATAGAGAAGGAAAAAACGAATATTTTCCGATCTCTTGATGAAGCTGATGGAATTTGAGAATTTTCATGATTCCAGCGGAAAATTTTTACTTTCCTCATCATGATAGGATTTTTTTTCGAAGCTAATTTTGAACAATGGAATTTTAAATGATGCAATTTTTTGAGAAATTCTTTTTTCTAATAACCCGTAAATGTTATTCTTAAATAGAATATTTGTCACAAATTTTCCCTCCTTTCCCCATAATTCAATTTTTCAAACTTTATCCGGAAAGTTTTCGTTCGTTGAGCTCCATTCGTCCTGCTATTTTATTATTTATTCTAATCCATAATCCTTCAGTCGAAAATCACTCGAAAATTATTCAGTCTCAAGAAATACTACAAAATTCTCTACTTACATATTCACGAAGAAATAATGGAAAACGTCAATTTCAAACTCACCTGAAACACAAAAAAACACAAAAAATGAGGAATCCTGAAAATTATGTTAAATAATGCAGAGAGAATAATTCAAGCATAACTGAAGCACGTCAAGAATTTCACTCTCGTGATGTATCTGATATCAGTTCACGTATATATCTATATACATACATATAAAGATCCCTTTATCATGCTCAACGGTAGACGCCCCCAACGGGATTTTACCTCCAAAAACGTTACTGTCTCAATTGTACCCGGATCACGTAAAAAATGCCGGGTCCTTCTTGCATTTTTATTGGAAAAATACCAAAACTGCGGATTTGCTAGTTTTCCAACCATGTGCGCTCTTTCTCTCTCTTTCCCTCAGATTTTTTTTCGTCTTTGGCGGACTTCTTTTCTCCATTTCGTCGACTCATCGATATCCTGAAGATGGAGAATGAGAAAGGCGAAGAGTGCCAGAGTGGTTGCCAGGATTTTTCAGTAGACGAAGCCCCTTTCCCTTTCCCGGTTCTTCTTAAGCAATAAATGTCGATTTATACGGGAGAGCCAAAAATTCACACTCAAGATAACGCGCCTGATCTTATTGTATTCGTTCGCGACTCCGCCTTTGTCACACTTTTCCTTGGGTCGAATGTTTTTTATAAATCGATTTGGACGCGATGAAAATTTCGATCGATTATTCTAATACGTATTATTTGATTTTTTCAATTTATTCGACAACTTTTCTGGTTTAATTTTAGTGAAGTTGATGGTATTTGAGAATCTTTATAATTCCTGTGGATTGCCCGCGAAATTTGAGGCAAAAAATGATGAGAAGAAAAATCCTCGCCGAATCAATTGTTCTCGAGCACCTGATAAAATTCGAAAAGTCCATCAGCTTTATTACACCTAAATTTCAAGTCTTTCAAGTCGTATATTTATTTAAACCAACGGCACTAGATAGAATTCCGCAGGGAAAATAGACAGCCAATGGTGAATCGTTGCCAGTTATTTACGATTCGAGTACTTTCGTGAAGACGCAGACCAATCTGTCTAGACGCAGTAAAGTGGTGAATTTTACTGAGATAACAGTTCACTTGATGTTCATCGTTTTGTATTGAACATGTACAAAACCTTCCCCCACTGCCTCTCAATGAATGGAATTCCGAAATTTATTAAAAAATTGATTCATCCAGAAATGAAATTATTCGTCAAGATATCTCGAGGTTTCCACTCATCAAATGGCCATCAATTAGCTTGCACTCGAGCGAAAAGCTCTCGTCATTCAGAAAGTGAATGGAATTTCTTTTTTATTTCCATGAAAGAAGCAAAAAGGTTTCTCAATATCACAGGAATTAATTCACGTAAAAGGGCTCTCAAGCTTGGTTCTGAATTGCAAATTACTCGGTTCTTTCATCGGATCATTCAAAATTTTCTACAAGAAGTCGAGTTCACTTCATTTTATGATGAATCCTTCAAATTCTAGAGGAATCGATGAAGAAGAGGAATTTCTAACGCTCTTGTATACATTCGTCTGTGACTGTAACGCATCCGATTTTCCAACTTGTCTTCATCATCATAAAAATCGATTGCCATGTTTGACGTAAACGTCTATAGTTGTGTACACGTGTACACACGAATTGTTTTGGATGCTGCAGACTCCGAGGGAGCTATCGACCTAGTTGTTTATTCCATTAACTGATTTGAGAGGACAATCCTATCGCCATCGCGTAATTTCCTTCGGACCATTTAGTCTCGGGGCAAATACATTTCATCTGTTCCCCTAATATTCTCTCTCTGCGTCTTCTTGCACGCAACCGCGAACAGATTTCGATGGAAATTAGTTTGCCTAACAATGTTGATTTGTGAAGAAATTAAATTGGATATTCACATGAACGATTGATTAAAATCTTCTGTAGAATTAAATGGATATTTCAATGATACATTATTACGTTACTTCAGCTCAACATTTTTGTTTGAAGAAACACGACAAGTTTAGTCTCTACGGAGTAGTGTTTTTAGTAAAGAAAATAAGGTAGTTTGGAATTCAGGGAGCGGGAAGACATTGCATTGCAACTGTAAAGGAATATTCTTCCTTCGCCACATGGGTTAAAATAAAAAAGAGGAAATACGAGGAATAACGTTTCATTGTAGTTTATACTAGCGTGTCGAAAAAAAGAACTCGTAAGGGAAGCGAAAGACGTAAAACATTTGGAGAAGTTTCTCCACAAGTTCAATGAGAATTCCACTGTATTCCACACTTACTAGTGAAAGAAGTGGATACGTGGAATTCGAGAATCTGAAAAATGATTTTTCAGAGGCTCAATTAATTTTTTCGTCAATTTTTTTTGGGTAAGGGTCAAACAAGAAGTTCGGGTAGTTTTTGATAAAAAGTTATAAAGATTGAATTTATTCAAGAGAAAAAAATCCTCCAACCACATTTATTCGTTTCTTCGAGATAAACCGCAATATTCCCCCCGTGAAATTCCTTTGACTTCCAATTCACATTTCTCGATAACCGCACCGCAGAGAATGAGTTATTTCCTTCTTCATTAATCGGTAAAAATTAATAAATAAATTCATAGCTACATTATTATTGCGTTGCCTTCATAATCAGGAATCGCATAATATTTCGATCGATATGTCGATAAAACTCACGTTCCTTCCGATTCGCAGCGTTTTTAATTATTTTAATCGTTTGTGTATTTAATGCCAATAAAAAAAAAGGCAGCCCTGTATCATCATTTGGAAGTGCCAATTTGAAGAAAATAGATATTCGAAAATCAGTGCTTTCCATCGCAAATGTAAAAGTATATTTGGAGTATCAGTTGAATCGAAAATGCGTAATTTTACATATAAATATTGCGCTTCTATAAAACACAGGAATACGTCGATCAAACATCGATGAAGCATTCAACATATTCACGAAATGTATGCACTGCCATCAATTCAAAATACCGGAAACTGTCCATCCATGTGGAACATTGCCGCATTTTTATTTACAAACACACAATTGGAATTTTTTTAGTCTCTATGTTTGACAACAAATATCTGAAATATCCTAAAAAAATTAATTAAAAATCGATTAATCACCGATGGATGAACAGTGAAAATTTAATTACTCAATGAAATTTTCATCATGTTCAACGAAATTTAATTTTTAATTGAATTTCAAACATGAGAAATCACGAATACGAAATCCTTATTTTTTTTTTCATTCCATCTTCATCCGCGCTTTCAGAATAAATTTTTCACCCTTGAATATTTAATTATCGTCAAGTCTTCTTTCAATGGTTCATAAGTTCGGTGGGGAAAAAAGGAATAAATATTTCTATATGACGATTTTTTTATGTCAAGGACTATTGAGAGAAAATGGAATACTCTACTGGTATTTTCAATTGGAAAGAGTTGGAAAGCTTTTCAATAAAGTTTCGTTTCTTCATTTCTCGGTGAAGTCGAAATATTTACACAAGTCTTGAATGTAGCGAAGGTGAATGAAATAAAGTGGTGGTATAAACTTTTATTATGCGAAGATGATAATTCAGTGAAGAAATAGAACGAGAAAAATTGATCTTGATTATTGATTGGATTTTCCTGAATCATTTCTGGATCTAAGAGAAGGACGGAAGGACGGAATTATTTCAGTATGACGAAATTTCTGCGTCAATTTTAAAGTAAAATTAATCTATATCGCTTAATCTCTTCACTACCAAATTCAGTATGAAAGTCTCGTAACAATGACAATATGGAAGGTTGAGCGAGACATTTCCAGCGTATACGACAGAAGTAACGAGTGAAAAAGAAAGCAGAGTAAAATCTTAGTAAAAAAATAAGAAAACACAAACCAGTTGACCCGGTGTTGTTTGCATTTTTAGAAAGTTGAAATTGCAAGTCATAAACCGTAGTTTATAGAGGATATGCTTCTCCCGAGGGTGGCAAACTCTAAAATATTGCTTCTTGTAATGCACTGCATACATTCTATCCTAGTGTTGTTACTTGCTAAGAGTACATGACCGTGTGAAGAGAGAGAAAACGTATGCAGAGACGAGGTATCCACGGAGAATTATAAGAAAAGCAAAAAAAACGTTTTTTCTACTCTCCTGACTGTGTCACCATATTTGTGTTTCGCTCGCCTTTTTTGTTCATTTTCAAAACTGAGATACTACCTTGGTTACTCGCGCGGAAAATGTCGCTGTAGATTAACTTATTTTGATGAAGGAAAATTTCGAGGAGATGTTCGAAATATTAACGGAAGAGGAATTTTTTTTATTTACCATGGTCTCTTGGACTACTGTAGAGAAACATTTATTCTTCCCGAAAAAACTTCAATTTCTAACGTTCCAAACTAGAGATAGTAGCGGAATGATGGGGAAAATAATTTGAAGAATGTCATGAAGATTATATTACGAATATTTCCGCAGCAGCTACCTTCAAGAAAAATACCAAGAGAGCTCTGCTATAGAGAATTCAGTTCTCCATAAAAAAAAGTCCTTGACAAATTCTCTTACGGCGATTAGAGATGATTAGAGATAAATATCTAATCTCATAAATCGAAGGATAATGAGATCATTGGTAAACTCGTCTTTCAAATTTCAGCCTCCGACAATCAGAGCTAGAGATATTTTCAAAAAACTCAAATTTTCCGAAAATGAAAAGGTTCCGCTCATGGTTCCGGAGATATTTGCAATACAATTTGCGCTCCGCGTTTGAATTCATTTTCTTTTGTTCGCTCGTTCGCTAACGCTTCGTAAATCCTCGGTGCGCATACTTGGCAACCTTCATCACCGTTTCTCTCCCTCTATCGCTGCGAATTTACCCAAATTTACCCAGAACTCTTCTACTCAATGAATTAAGAATAAAATAGATTATAACTTTGATTAATTTCCAATTTTATTTGACTAGAACGAGTGGAATTGAGTTGAGAGTTGGTACAGATATCCAATCCCATTCAGTAGTATCCTATCTGTTCGTACTGAGAGTTACATTGGTAGACCACATGCAATTCCACGGCTGATTGAGCAAGTTTTACAAGTTATCCGATCACAGACTCGATACTCACGCATATATATACTTCGTTCAAATAGGCGAAAGGAAAAGCCATGGGAGTTATTGTTACGATTGAAATACAATGGTGAGTGACCTCGTTTCTCACCAAGTATATCCTCCAGTATTACGTGTAGAATTGTGTTGCTTCGAGGAAGAAGTGAACGCGATAGGATTCTGTCCAAACAGGAATAAAAGTAAAAAATTCTATTCATCCCTGAAATGGAAATTTCTATTCTGAACGCATTAAATCGGTAACTGGGGTATATTCATGCACAACTTCTGCCCATTTTTTTCAAAATGATAGTATTTTCAAAACTGACGTTCTTGGATTCCCAAAATTTTGACAATTTCATTGAGTAGCCAGGAAAATTTTAGATAGAAAATTCTGTAATATAATCGATTTTCAACCAATACTTATCGAGATGATGGAAGAAGGAGAATTTTCAATAAAAAATGTTTTTTGAATAGCTCGAGCATTATTGATCCTGCGAGGATTGTATTACAACATTTTCCAAATTTTATTTGGAAAAAAAATAAAAAAATCCCATTAAAAATCTCAAATTGTTTTATCGCCTCTAAAATGATTTTCAAATTAAAATTCTTGGGCTCACTGCTGAAAAACTTTAATCAACTAAATTCCACTTGATTCGCCGAGCCCCGAATTTTCCTCACTAAATGTAGAATAAAACCCAACAATTATCACTGGCGAATAAAATCATAAACTCTAATTAATTAGATTACGTTGAATGAATTCGCGTGAATTTATTCAACTAATTAAATTTCCATCGACAAATAAATTTTATTTGATGTTAATTCTCTCGCTCCCTCGTAATCCGATTAAATTCAATTCTCAGAGCTGACTTCCTGTAAAGTTAAACGAAAAAAAAAATATTGCTGATAGCAGAAAAATTCTAGCTGAATTACATAGAATCGAACAATGTAAAAGAGTGAGGCCGAATAAAAAAAAGGAAGAGGGGAAGATCGTTTCGAGGAGGATGGGGTTTGATGCGCGGCCGGAAGCTCAATTTGGGCCATTGAAATTTATTGAATCTTTCACGGAGTCCAGCATTAGTTGAATACAGTTTCTTTTCGAGAAAAGTGAAGAAATTTAATGTGCGTTTGATGTTATTCAATTTTTTTAATTTAACCGTCCACTTTTTATTCATAATCGGAGGAAGGGAAATAAATTATTATACCGAATGAATTTTATTTTTGTTCAAACTTTGAAATGAATAATCTTTGTAATTTTAATGAATAATTCTTTTCATATAATGTTGCTCGGGTTCGAATTTCTCGCTCTTCCTAATAAAAACCATGAAAATTTTGAAATTGCGTGGAATTGTGCACGCACGCATCTATTCACGCCAGTGTGGAATAATTGAGGGCTTTTTCTACCGCTCGGTTGTCAGCCTAGTCACGTCTGAAGCTAGAGTCTAATGTTTTTAGAGTGAGAAACACGTAAAAACCGACGAATACGTTTTTTTTACGTCTGTGAATAATTTGTACGCCCTCGGGGAAGCATTGTCGAGGGTTCAATATTTGATGCGATTTTTTTGGGGGATTTTTGCTAGCCGTTGGAAATTATTTCTTGAACATCCCGGATTGGGTGTAGAAGGATTCATCAAGAAACTTTTTGTGTAGACAATTAAATTCTTCATTAAGAATACTCGATAAATTCCATATTCGCGCCAAAGATTTTTTGAGCACTAGCGAATGAGTGAGCAAAAGAAAATGAATTGGGAGGTCGAGAGCAGATTATATTGCCAATATCTCAGAAGCTTTAGAATTTACGAGAATTTATCAAGGGACCTTTTCTGTAGAGAATTTAATTCTCCACAAATAAGGTATCCTAGTATTTCTCGATCCGCTAACTTGTTTCAGAGATATTTACAAACAAATGTCATAGAAACTTTTCTTTCACTTTTGATTTTTTTGAGAGTTTGTAAATCGATAGCAAGTTATTTTTCAAATATCTCGAAAACTAGTGAAATACTTGAGGAACTCTCCAACAACTACTCGATTATCAGCCTAGTCACGTCCGGAGTTAGAGTCTAATGTTTTTAAAGTGAGAAATGCAGAAAAACGACAAACGGAACGGCGGTTTCAATTTTTTAAGGCGAAGTTTTTTCCCTTCAGCACTAAGTTTTTTTTTCATTGTCTCCTCGTGTTTTTTTACGACTGTCGAATAATTTATGTACGGCCTCGGGGGAGGCTTGTCGAGGGTTTAATATTTGTGTGCGATATTTCTTGGGGTTGTTTTTTCTTTCTTAGAGGGGAGAAAAGGCAGCAAGGGATAATGGGGACGATTGAGGTGATTAATCGCGATTTGAGATGAAATGATTCATTTCCATTTGTAGATTGTGATTAATGCTTATTCAATATTCAGATTGATTTATAAAATATCTGAGATGCCTCAGTTTTAGTTTTGGGAAAGATTGAGGGGGATTTTATTGGGTTCGGGGAGAGTTATTGGGACAGGAAATGATGAATTGTGGAGCTTCGAAGTGTTTATCAAATACATAAATTCATTTCGGTTTTATAATGTGAAGGAGGGTGACTGTTTTGTCGTTGAGTCATTCGTCTTGTGATTGGGTGCAAGTTGAATTTGCAAGCAATTTTATTTTCCGGAAACCATTGGGCTTAGTGGAATTTATTGTGAGATTTTTCTTTGTAGAGCACAAAATTCTCTACAAAAAATGTTTCTGAAATTTTTCTAGAAACCTACTCATGTTGGGGATAATCGCGAAAGAATTTAGAAAGAAATTTCCTTCACATTTTCGCTGCGGATTTTCAAGTTATCTACTTCCACTACTATTTCACAGATATCTAAGACACTATTGGATCTAGGAGAATTTACCACGAGTTATTTTTTGAAGCCAATAAAATTCCCTACAAAAAAGGTCTGACTTTTTCCGATAAACCCAATAATTTTCGGGATATTCGAAAGAAACACAAATATCGCCTAAAGTATTGGGTTTGTGGGAATTCGTAACGAAACATTTTTTGTAGAGAATTAAATTCTCTACAAGAAAGGTTTATTAATTTTTTCTTATAAACGCACTTGTTTTGAAGATAATTGTAATGAAATTTTCTAAATTATTTATCCTCACAATTTCCCCATTCTTCAATCGTAATAAAACGAATTCCTACAAAATCAAATACTCCACTCTTTCTTCAACAAAATTCTCAATAACCAAAGATCCGGAAATTCTTACTATCCCGCATTCCCTTTGAATTCCATGCAATTCATCAATTCCTCTCAAAAGTAACGAAGAATCAACTGGAAGGTGTCGACATTAAACTGTTTATTGAAATCTCGGATTTCGAATTCTCTCCCTCGCGCGCATATTTACACCGATTCGCGATTCCGCCTGAAGTTGACGCCTAACCACTGTCAGTCACCCCACCATTTTCAACCAAAAAATCCCAGTCTCCTTCACCAAATTACCGCAATTTGCACATATTACCAATTAATAACCAAATTAAAAGCTCTAATTAAAACGAATTATTTGAAACTACGAATTTCCGAGAAACTACAAACGGCCGAGTTGTTGGTTACACAGTAATTCACCGCTCTCGAAGTGCCAAAATTCCGCCCATCGTTAATATGTATTCGTGACTGTATGGAAAACCGCAAATAAATGGCAAACACACGGCTATTAATCAAACTTGTGAGCATCGTTTCTCTGGTTACACTAACTAATTACTAAATAGTAAAGTAGTGTTGTACTTGCTCTACAAAATAAATAATAGGGAAGAGTGCGTGGAAATGGACTTTGATCAATAATTCTAAAGAATTATGAGAAAAGTAAGTTTTTGGAACATTTTTGAAAATTCATTTCGGAAACCGAAAAATGTTAAGAATAATTTTTTTACATTTTCTTTGAAATTTAAATTGAGGAAATTTTCCTTAAAGGGTCCACTTTGTTCCATCCTCCTCTAAATCTAAATTTATTCACTCCATAGTGACAAATTAATTTCAAAAATTAGTCAGTTAATAGGGGAAGATGGGGTAAAATAGACACTCGAATTGAACGGTTCGAGATGGAGATTTTCTAATGATTCTATCGGAAAGCTGAGGAAATTTTAGTAAAAATACATGTGTCAAAATTAATTTTTTTT
>JABSMS010023779.1:0-10767 GCA_018902275.1 Aleiodes sp. PSUC_FEM 10030003
GCTTTCTGAGTGCGAGTTTTCATGTACTCGTACTCGGATAGCTTACCCGAAGGTGGCGTTAGCCGTCGCGATAGCCGTAACGAAGGAAATTCGTTACACTGCGAAACGTGGAATTTCAACTGATAATGAAGTTGTAGCAGGGAATACTACTCTTCTATTGCAGTGAATTACAGCACTAACGAAAAATGACGCCGAGTTAGCCACTGTAGCTCTGCATCATGAGCTAGCGCCATTTCCTCTTGCATTATTTGATGATCAAGGAGCCATGAGAAGAACTAAGAAATCAGATCTCTACGCTGTATTCACATCTTGTCCGATGAACAGCATTGACTTATCGCTCTGTAAAATTGTCATCGACGGTGGATTTTTGTTACACAAAGTAGTCTGGCCACTCAGGAGCACCTATGAGCAAATCCTTCAACTGTACGAGAGATACATCCTTAGGAATTCCGGTCAAAATGTCACAGTTGTGTATGCTGGCTATAAAGAAGCTGACGTTGAAATAAAATCATACGAAAGGTTAAGTCGATTGAGAACAATCAAATGCACACAAATTGTATTCGAGAAGGATAGGACAGTGACATTGAATCAATCGAAATGGTTATCGAATGATCAGAATTAGGAGAGGCTAATCCACTTTTTACAGGTTCAATTGGAGAGCGCTGAAATATCAGTGAAACAAGCAGCTGGAGACGGTGATCGTTTGATTGCAACAACAGCCATTGAAGAACTAGATTTCCATAAGAAGGTTGTGGTCGTTGGTCAAGATGTAGACTTGCTTGTCCTATTGATTGCTTTGACTCCTGGAGACAGAGAGATCCATTGTTTGAAAGAGGGCAGTGGGAAAGGTAGCAGCACCCTATTTTCGACGCAGCAAAATGAAAATTACTAGGAGACTATACTCCTCAGCCAAGCTTTGACAGGATGTGACACAACCAGTGCCTTTTTTCAGAGAGGGAAGAAGGTTTTCCTGAAGACCTTGAAGAATAGACCTGCATTACGAGACGATGTTGCAGTTTTCAATAGTCCCAATTCTTCCAAAGATGATATTCGAGTGGCAGGGGAACGTCTGATGCTTGCTCTTCATGGTGCTGGAGAAAATAACACCTCCATCAATGATTTCCGTTATGAACGCTTTGTAGGATCAGCAGCGCGATGCAGAACAGAAGTCGAGCTGGCTCAATTACCGCCGACAGCTGGAGCAATAGAAAAACACGTATGCCACCTCTACTACCAAGTTCAAAAGTAGCTCGGTAATGATCAACTCGATCTAAAGGGCTGGGGCTCGGAACTCAAAGATAATGTTTCCTTCCCCATCATGACCAAAGTGGCACCAGCTCCACAGTCAATCCTCGGGATGATATTCTGCAATTGTAGAGGCAATTGTTTAACTCAGTGTGGCTGCCGAAAAGCAGGTTTCAAGTGTTCAGTTATATGATCGGGATGTCATGGGAATTCCTGTTTAAATTCGCCTGAAATTGAGATTTCCACTGATACCTCAGAAAGTTGCGATCATTCTGACGATGTTCTCCTGAAATAGCTCGATAACATGATCATGGAATACATTAATAACATCGGAGGCCTGGGGAACGATACCCAGGAAGACGCTCCAACCGTAGTTGAAGAGAATCTCTCTCCTCAAACCAATGATGATGAAACGGTCGTAAGAAAGCGACGATTGGAATAAGAAACTAAAATGAATGGTCGGTCACTATATCATCAATGAACATATGAAGCTGCTAGACATCCAGTAGATTAAATAACTAATTTCATTTCTCTGTTTCAGATATCGATTTTCGTGGAAGGTGGACCATTTGGCGTCAGTACAGATGTCCAGGGCTTCAATTGCGCTCTTCACGAATTTTCACCTTCTCTCCTTTCACTATTTTATGATTGACTTTTCATGTTTTTAATATTCTACGTTCTCAATTATTTTGTTACTTTGGTAAATTCTGTGAATTTCTCGTTGATGGATAAAAATTAGTTATTAGTAATAGTGAATTTATCTCAGTAATTATATTGTACCAAATAATAAACATTCTCACATAATGTCATTGAAGAAAATATAAAGAATACTAACGATTACAATTTTGTAAATTAACCGGAGTAAGAAAAGTGTGCTCTTCCCAATAAAACTTCATTGATTCGCAAAAAGACCTGTGTCGTTGTTCATGTCAGTTATTTAATAAATTTCAGTATTTTCATATTTGACTATCATGTATTACCATCAGGCTTCAATTGAGAAACGAAATAAATATAATTTTGAGTAATAAAAAGAGTTATTTTTGAAAATTCCCTTAGAATCATATTCTTCGATTTTTCTTTTCAGGATATGATCGATGAAATGATTTTCTAATGATTTCCAGGAGATGATTTTGTGACAAATTTCATTGTCTACAAAAAAAGTCTCTCGGTAAATTTGTCTAAATTAATTAATTTGCAAGTTATTTGGAAAACGATGAAATAGAAGCGAGGAAGGGGTATGTTGCGCTCATTAGAATATTCGGCGCATAGCACGTACTCGGACGAGCGGCGAGCGCATGAGTTGGCGGGACTTCAGCCATCAGCTGATTATTTGGCAAAATGGATTTTTAATTTAATTGATAATTTTTTTATGCAAAAATCAGAAGTTTTTGCACATAACTTTCCGCATCAAAGTTGTAGAGAATTATTACCCCTACAATGGGGTATCTCTCTTTTTTTGATGCATCAAGTTGAATTAAAATGGTGGGATTATTCGTTGCGGAAGGGCAATTTATTGATAATTTTCAGTTAATTGAAAATATTAGGGTCAAATTTCCCAAGGACCCATTTTGATATGTTATTCGGGGGATTTTTCGGGACATGAATGTATTTTTTTGCAGTTGCCCAGAATTATTTGTATTTCAAGGGTCAGATTGAGTAGAATAAGGGTTAACGTAACTCCGAGCGAAATGAAAAATGGCGGAATAACAGTGTTACCACTACGAGAACATTACACCCTCAACTAACGACGCCATTCATACCGGTTTTGCCTATTCGCCGGTAGACAGGTGTGAATTACGATAAATTATTAATGAAAAATAATACTCATTATTTTCAAAGTATAAAAAATTCTATTTGAAGAAAATATATCTCCTGTTTTTTTAGACGATGGTGCTCGAAGAGAAGTAAGTTTTCCAACATTAATTCTTAAATTATAAGAGCAATGTAGAAGCGTCTAATGCCCTGAGCACATGTTCATTACAAAGCCATTTTAATATGTCTATTTTTCGTAAATTACATTCAAATTGTTTAAAATGCTTGGCTTCCGGATGGATGCCACGTTTAGTTTCAGCATTGTGCCGACTATCCGCAAACGTTGCAGATTCCATCTTCAGGGCTATGAGCTCCGATTCTGAGCTCAGTGGTCAAGGGTAGTCCTTATATCCTCCTTTTACACAAAGGGGGGAGGGCATGTAAGGAGTGGGGGTCCAGCCACTCAGGAGTCTTAATTGATCAGCTGATCAATGAAAAAACCGGGAGGACGGTTTTTCAAATAGGGTTCAAATGGTATCTTTTATCCCTGTTCAGGTTGTTGGGATTTTTGTAGATCTCTAGGCCTTCCCGATATCAAAATATCCTTGGGATTTGGCCAACATTCTGGCTTGGTCATACTGGATGTTGTGTTCAGTGTCCATGTAGTGTTCAGCCAGAGCAGACTGTTCTAGGTGGCGATATTTGGAACACCGTAGATATTCTTTGATCCGTGTACTGATCACCCTCCCGGTTTCCCCAATGCACACTTTGCCGCATGCACAAAGAATCTCGTAAACTCCTAGAGTACTCGAGGGTGGTCTTGAATCTTTCGGACTGGGTAGCATTTGTCCTATCTTCTTCGGGGGTTGGAAGATCGTCCTGATATTATGCTTCCTGAGGATTTTGCTGAAGCGATCGGTCGTATCTTGAAGGTAGGAGAGAAGGGCCACTATTGGTCTGTCCTGGTTTTCTTCAGAAATGGCTTCATCTTGTGAAGAGATCTTGGCTTGAAGCTTTTTCGTGATGTGCTTGATTTTATGAATTTGGTATCCGTTCTTACCTAGGGCTGTCTCAAGATGTTCAATTTTACTTTTCAAACTGGTTGAAAATTGAAAATTGGGAGATGGTCAGAGCCCTATAAGGTCAGAGCCCTTTGAGGTATCTATCAGTGTGTGTGGGCTTACGATATACTTGATGACCTAATATGCCATCAGCATTACGTTGGACCAACACATCGAGAAAAGGGGAGACACTGGTTTTGTTCTATCTCCACTGTAAATTCATACTGGGATGTTGTTCATTCAGAAAAAGCAAGAATTCATCCAGATCTGCTCTTCCGTGGGGCCAGATGACAAAAGTGTTATCCACATATCTGAACCACGCAGAAGGTTTCAGGCTTGCTGGCTCCAGTACTTCGTTTTCAAAATGTTTCATGGAAATGTCAGCTATGATTGGAGGGACAGGAGAGCCCATAGCTGCCACTGATCTCTGTTCATAGAAATTTCCCTGAAACTGAAAAGAAGTAGAAGTTAAGCAGTGCTCAATCAGTGGAAGGAGGTTCGATCTCTATCATTTTGGATTTCCTTATAATATCTAACGTATCAGGTATGAGGACATTGGTAAAGAAGGATTCCACGTCAAAACTCACTAGGATGTCATTCGAAGACGTTCTGAGAGTTTTCACATTTTGTGTAAAAGGAGGATATAAGGACTATCCTTTGACCACTGAGCTCAGAATCGGAGCTCATAGCCCTGAAGATGCAAACTGCAACGTTTGCGAAACGTCGGCACAACGCTGAAACTAAACGTGGCATCCATCCGGAAGCCAAGCATTTTAATAATATTAATGACCGCGAAAGCCTTGAATCTGAAATTCAAATTGTTTCTCTTTTTTCTACAGAAAGACACGATCCGCTAATTCTACGGATCGTGAGAGATTGACATTGATTAATGTAATCAGAACGTACTCTCATATTATTGAATGCAAGGAGACCGATAAGATGTCAAAATTTGAGGAAGCATCAGCCTGGAAACAAATTTGGCAAGAGTATAATGCTCATCATGACCATTGTTCCCTTGAAAATCTCCAATACTGCTGGGCCAATTTAAAAAAGAAGGCTCGTGAATATCAAGCTCGCGAACGGTGAGAACCAATGGCAACAGGAGGAGGTACAAAAAACTCTGAGAGAAATGATGTTTATAGAGCAGTCTTGACAATAATTGGACGTGAAATAACACCACTCAATAACGCTTTTGATTCTGATGCTCCAGAATGTGTCAATTTCGAGTATTTATTGGAAGATCTTTATGATTATGGACATTATCAAGACGTCTCCAATCATTTGCGGCATAATGGAAACATTGTTGATTGGTCGAAATGAACAACTGGAAATCGGAGAAAACCAATTAGTACGCGTCTACAATTTATGATGAATCGCGTAAGACTATCTAACAGTCGACCAGATACTTTAGTATCATCTGTTAACATACCAGGTGCTTCAGTACCAGGTAGCTGTAGACCAGATAATTCAATACCATGCAGCAGCAGGCCAGATACTTCAGTACCATCCAGCAGTAGGCCAGATACTTCAGTGCCATTAAGCAGTAGACCAGATACCTCAATAGTATATGGCAATCGATCAGATACTTCAGCATCATATGGGAACAGATTGGGTACGTTTGTACCATGTAGCCGTAGACTATGTACTTCAGTACCATGTAGCACTAGACTAGATACTTCAGTATCGTCCGTCGCGAAATCTGTTTACATTCCAAGACTAATAACGAAAATTTTTAATAATGAGGAAAGCAAGGTCGAGGATTGGAATAACAAAAAAAATGTTGTTAATTCTGATCAGCCTGAACATTTAACCATGAACAAAGGAATTTCAATACAAAAACCAGAGATGCCAATGAAGTCACAAAAAGAAAGTTGTAGTGGAGATGAAGCTCAAAAGACTGATAAACATCTAACACCCAGCAACGGAGGCATAAACTATGAAGAGGAGAGGCGAAACCTAGAGTTAGAACAGTTGAGAGTTAATCTGAAGAGAAGCCTGCTAGAAGTTGAAGAATTGAAAGTGAAGAAGCTGATAATGAAGGTTGATCTAGAGATTGAAACGATAAAGTTGAATGTTGTAAAAAAAAGATACCTGAAGCAGTCAGATTCCTCAACTGAAGAGCACTCCTGAACATTCTTACTGGTCCTTTTGCATTTTTTATTAGTGCGGTCTCCAAATTTAATTGATTTTCATTTTTTCATCATTCAAAATTTTCCATTTCACAAATTTTTGCAAAATTGTTCAAGATATATCCGAAAATAAATTTTCGTGAACTTATTTTTAGAATATCCATATTCATCGTTTGATCATGATCAACAAGAACGTAGCTATGGTCATTGCTTCTTCACCTTACGTTAATTTTTTTATTGTGTATTTAAGGTTTTCCAATCCACAAACTCCAAAGACTGTTCTGAATTCATATGATCGATGCAGGAAATCTTCATTTGAGAAAATGGCAGATATATATCAGTAGTAAAATGGTAAAACGATAGCAGTCAATTGAATTTTTAGATTACTTATTTACATTATTCCAGAATATCCACAAGATGCAGTAATTCTGTAATTGATTTTTTTCTTGGCAATAGAGCCTACGAAGAAGGACACTACAAAGATTCTTGTCACTTGCGGAAATTCTACAATATTTAGTAGAACGATTCAACCATTCAATTTCTTTATCTGCTATAACCACTCATCTACTGATGTATTATCCTGATTCTTAATATGTCTTACTCCTGAATGCTTGAGGTACATTCTATTTTATTCCAATGTTCGTTTGTTTTCATATATTTACATTTTAATTATCGTATCGCATAAACATGAGCACAACGAGTGGCTGGATAGGAAGGCGCATTGTGGGTATTATCTAAGAGTTAAAAGACTAAGATGTGATTAAGATGAGAAAAAATAAGATGTGTGAGACAAAAATGTGAAAATATGATTGTTAAAAAATTCAACTTAGTAACAGATAAGAAAAGTATTGTTAAAATATTTATCGGTTAACTTCTATGTGTCGTAGAATTCAACATCACGCCAAAGTTTATGTCATGGATAGTTAATTGATTTGCTGTGTAAAAAAATGTTACTAGTATTACATGAAATAATGATGCAATATTCACATATCGACTTTTACATCGAATTCTCAAATATTCTAAGAAATAATCGAAATGAATGGGATTAGTATATTTTATGAGATATACAGTTAGTTGTGCTCACACTATGGAAGTACAAAATAGGAATATTCTAATATTGTTTGAAGATAATGTTGCTAGTCTAAGATAAGAAATATAGCGAAAATATTTTTCGTTCAATTCTAATGCCGAGTCTCGTAGGCTTTACTATGTATTATTTTACATGAAACTTCCAGTGTTAATGTGATAAACATTCGACCGATTTGCTGTGTTCATCGAATGAAAGTTCTAAAATAGCATCTTGAAAGATGTTATTAATATGAGCCAGCGAAAGTATTGGAAAAATATTTTTATAGTGAACTTATTGCCAAAAAGAAAATGTGTAATGTATGATTAACCATTTTCAGGAAATTAGTGACAACAAGTTTCACTCGTATTTTTAGCAGCAGAAATTAAATACAATAAGATAGATCATTTGAATGGTCTCAACTTCGATGTGATAAATAGCTACAACTTGAAAATGTAAAATCATTGTGATTGTTGATTAATCAACTTGGGCTAGTGATAAGCATCAAGGAAACGTTTCTGAACGTGTGATACTATCGAATGTCGTGATACTATACGAACGTGGGATATTCGTCTGAGTTACGAGTAAAACTATTAGAATATAAGAAAATAACGCTTTGTTTCGATAATTTTAGGGCTAAATTCAGCCCTAAACAGTGAGCACTTAAGTGATCACTGTTTGATGTTAATGAGAAGTTTTTGAATATTTTGATTGAAAAAGAATCAGTTGGCAAAAAAAAGGTAATTCAACTCAAATTCATCAGCGGAAGAGTAATATTTTGTATTCAATTTTTCTAAAGTGTGTTTCGCACGATTAAGGGGTATTATTATTGTCTAGTATGTAGGAGACCGTGCGACTTTACAATTACTTGTATTAGAATGAATAAATGCTCATTGCTACTTTTGTGTTCCACTTTGAAAAATTGTTTATGATTAACTTTATTATCAATTCTATACATATTGGGTCTTCAGCCGAACTAACAAACAATTTCAGGTTTGATGTTTTATATTGAATTTAACGTCAAAGCAAGAGAAATACTAATTTAACTTTATTTTCTCAACCTAATTATTGTATAAGAATATCTCCAACATCTGGAGATATTAAAACGGAATTGACGACTTGATCAAACTAGGAATTATTTTTATTAAGGATGTAGAGCGACTTTGGAAAAAATGATAAAACCCAATATGGAAACATTGATAAAACCTTAGTGATTATTTTTATAATATGATTAAAAAATTCAGTAAAATTTTTGGAGGAATGAAGAAGCTTTTAACGGAGAAAATAAATAAATCAAATTACATATCGTGACCCAACAATTAAAATGGCGTAAGGTAGTATTCTTAAAAAGAAATGAATGTAGATGCAATTTTTGTAGATTCTTAAAAAATGTCACTTATGCCCTTTTGACTCTAAAGCGATGATACGGTTTAATGGAAAATGAGTGAAAATTGGTCATGTCTCCGTGAAAAATTGTGAGAAACTCTTACATTTTTTTGAGTGTACAGTGTAATTCTAAACACGATTTTGGATGAAAACTCCATAATTATGAGGAGGATCCTTTTATTTATTGGAAAAAACATTCATTTCTCAAAAAAGAAGGATTCTCCTAATAATTATGGAATTTCCATCTAAAGTCGTATTTAAAATTCCTTTATATGCTCAATTTTTTTTTAGAATTTTTCCATTATTTCCGACAGAGATCTGATTAATTTTTATCAATTTACCTATGCAACGATATGAATTTTTTTTATTAATTTTTTTCGTTAATAACTTCTTAAATCTCCTCAAAATTCCACTCAATGTTTTTCATCATCCTATAAACATAATCCATTGGGTTTTATTAATTTTCACTATTTCTCCCAAGTCGCTCAACATCCTTAAGCTTCAAAACGAAAGATATTAATTCTACGCGAAGAAATGAAGAAATTTCTACAACGAGCTGTTTTATACGAAAAAATTTGAGTGATCAAAATAAGTGAATACTCTTTTAACAAGAACATGAGGTCTTAATAAAAATTCCTCTATTCTAGCTTTGAAATCATTCCATATGAACTGTTGACTGTATTGAGCCACGTGTTTCATCTCATCACTTTTTCAATGACTTGCATGCTCCTCATCGTAGGTCATGAAGAAGAAATCCCTTCGATTGCAGCAACGCAATTAGATCAGTCTGAAATAATGAATTTCTTATTTTGATTGATATTCAATGCCAAAGCAAAATAAAAAACTTTCTGGCAGAAATAACCATTCACCAATCTTTCTCTGGTATTATTTCCTTGGCCAAGGTGAATATCAGCTCGGATTTCATCGTATGCATTATAATTTACGTACACATAATCGGAAAGATCTGTCATCATGGCAATATTATGAAGTACAGCTGTTGCTAGAATTACGGTCAATGTTCGTTCCACCTCGTGAAAACGTGATCCAATTGATACTACGGGGAAACGTCGAGCCCAAATGCCGAAACAACGTTCGATACAGTTCCTCGTACGAATTTGAGCCTCGTTATACAAGTGCTCTTCAGGAGTGTGAGGCTCTCGAAGTGGAGTCATTAGATATGGCAAATTTGAGGGATATTCTGAATTCCCAACCAATAAGCTATCCCCAAGCTGACCTTGTTCAAAAATATGACACAAGTGTGAATTTTGGGAGATGGTTGAATCGTGCGTGGATCCTGGCCAACGTGCAACAAAATCGATGAACTCTAATCTGGCATTACACGTGCCCTGAACGTTTATGGAAAAAAATCCATGCCTGTTTCGATATAATTCAGCGTGGTCCCCTCCTACGAGAAACAAGTCATATTATAACAGGTGTCTTCACTGAGGAGTGCTCAACGAATTTCTCACCAAATGATTGTACCCGTACTTGCCTACCATCCACACAGCCGACTACCCGAGGGAAACCAGACCTTGCAAAAAGTTCAGCCTGAGTTTGTCGGATGTCTTCTGGAGTATGTGGTAAGTGAATAAATTCAGGTCTTAATACTGCGATCAAGGGAGAAACCCGATGGATTATCTCCCATGCAGACGCTTTGCTAGCCCCTAAGCATTCACCAATCGTTATTAAAAAGGATCCAGTTGCTTGAAACCGTAGTGCAATCAGAAGTAGAATCATAGGAGGAATTTGAAGATTCCTGGAAAATGTTATTATTACGAAAAGTTCTTCAATCATTGCTCATAGCAATAATTTAAACAACAATTTATACTATGACAGAGAAGCAATGAACCTGTCATGATCAACTTCCAAGTCGTGCTGAATTCTCATCAAAAGCATTACAAAGGCACCTTTAGTGAACCGATAACGCGCTTTGAATGCCACTGTAACGAGATTTGGGGATCTCGTAGTCCTCCAAAACCGAGGAGCACCGTGACCCCGTAAGTAAGGCATCAGAGTGCGCGTAATTCCAGTAATATGTCCCGTCAGTCCTGATAAAGTCCCTCGAAATGTCCTGAAACCCCGTACGATAAGATTTCCCCGTAAAAATAACCGAAGGACAGGAAGAGGG
>JABSMS010023790.1:0-10765 GCA_018902275.1 Aleiodes sp. PSUC_FEM 10030003
CCCCCCGTATCACCCGCAAGCCAATCTGGTGGAAATGATGAACCGAGTCCTGAAGATGATACTTCGCGCATTCATGGAGAGTGATCATCGTGATTGGGATCGCCATCTCCATGAATTCCGATTCGCCTATAATAGCGCGTTACAAGCCACCCCCGCCTTCGCGAATTTCGGTCGCGAATCCCTCCTCACTATCTCTATACGCCGTGAACTCGAGGGAGAGATAGAAATCACCCCGCGAAATCCGCGAGAATGAATTTCCCGAATGACCCGCTTGGATGTCTTACGAGAGGCACTAGTATTTGCCCCGACAGGAGCCTCCATTCAACAAGCGCATAATTATAATCTGCGCCGACGTCATTACACCTTCGAAGAAGGACAATTTGTCCTGAAACGTACTCATCCCCGATGTAGCGCCGCCAAACACTCCTCAGCGACGCTCACTACCCCTTGGACCCGTACGTCATCACGACGAAATTATCCCCCAACCGTTCCAAGGTTACCGATCTACAAGGTAGAAAACACGGCGTTGCATCGATTAGCGATCTTATACCCTGATATCTTCCCGTAAACGATCCCGGAAACTGAACAATCATCCCAAACTCTGAACAAAACTCCCCACCCTTATGTTCTAAGAGAAGGAGAACATAGAAAAAAAACTAGGCACCGAATCGACCTGAAAGAAAAAAAAATGCCCTGAAAACCAAACAGAGAAAAGAGAATAGGACAAGAAAAATTCCGATTGTACCTAGCAGTACATATACCGTACATACCCTGAAACCAAGAAGAGGAAAGAAGCCCCGAAATGTTATACTTTCATATAAAAGTATACCCCGATGCCCACTTCATTTTTCTGTAAGAAAATATCGTGTCCGGTGCGCAACACCATATATCCATTACCCGAATTCACCTGCGTCCTAAATTATTTAAAATTCCTGGAATTCCATCCACTCAAGGATGAGAATTCAACCCCGTTTTTTTGTGTTTGCTCTGTATTTTTTTCCAGACGCTAGCTGAACCGCAGAGAAGGCGCAGAATCCGAGAGGCAGCGACGAGGCTTAGAGACAACATCGTAGCATACGGAGCCGAGGATTCCTCGAGGAGGAGACCCGCAATCCGCCAGGAGAATCATGTTTTTGTCGCATCATCTCCTTCAATTCATAAAATTCGAATTCACGACATAAGGGATTAACATCTATGAATGCAGCAATTTCATTTCGTCTTGAAACTTGATACACAGGCTTACCTTTTACAGGAGGTAATTGATTGAAATTACCAACTGTTAATACACAGATATCACCGAATGGTTCATTTATACCCGTTATTTGTCGACACCTTGTATCTACGTATCCTTGTATCTAAGTATCAATAATTCCATGTGTGATAAAGTTTCTCGAATGTTATTAAGCAAATCACTTGATAATTGTGCCAAGTCAACTTCAAATTGATTGCATGATAACGCGAACGCAGAATGTAATGTGATTCCATTTATGATAAATGCTGCTTCACCTGATGGTGCACATAATAGTAATATTTGGTTATCCCTATCCCCACCGGGTAAATTATTAAAATAATTTGTTATCAATTAATACAACGTGCTAATTACTCTACTCTTTCCAACGCCAACTGATCCACTTGGAAATATTTCAAATGGTGTTAGTCCCAACTTGTAAGGATTCAATCTTTCATCATGTCATAACGTATATTTCCATCAAATTTTGATGGGCATGTAAATCTACTCTTGGAGGTCTTTTTTATCCCTTATTCAGTTACTTTGCCTGCTCGTCTACCTTGTTTAAAGATATCGATATGTTGAGAATTCATATTCTCATCAACAATATAGTCGTCAGCTTTCTCACTCGGTTCTTTGCGATTATCATTTTCGACTTTATCAAGAACATCATCTATAATATATCATCATTTATGATTGAAAAGTATGCCTGATTTCTATCTATTGCTTTCTCATTCATTTCGTTAAACTTTTTCATGATCATCATTTTCAATATCCTTCTCTTCATTCCGCCATGGTAAGAATAATAATATTTTTACTCGATAATAATCAGCTAGCTCTTGTTCCAACTTATATCTTTTGTATCTAATAACAGCTGTTTGCTGCCGGCCGTTGTATTGTTTCATTTCCTTGTCATCGTTATCATCAGTTCCACTATCACATTTATTTCGTTTCTTGTTGCACTTTTGATAATTTGCCGCGAAATCGGCCAGACAAACATTTTCTCATTTTTTATCTCTTTTACTCTACTTTTCAAATAGATCATCCGTGTACATTTCGTGGGAATCTAGGTTTTTCAAAGCATCTTCTGATTTCAACATTGATACACGTTCTGCCATTGGACGGCTGTTGATGAATACTCTTTCTACTTTGCTTGCTTAATGATAACGATAGAACATGATATGCTGCTTCTTGTGTAGACATCAAATTACTGTTCAAAAATACATTCGTAATTTTTCGCAATTATTCTCTCACAGTCTTATTATTATTTTCATAATCTATTGCAGCTTCTCCCAATAATTAGTCACATAACTTACTACTGCATATTCACCTAGTATGAATTGTAAATCTATATTCGATTCAAATAATTGCAGAATATCCTTATTATATGAATTCATATTGACTTCAAGACTTGATCTTTTCAAGAACACACGTATCTGTTTCGAAGTACTTCGAATACCTAGAAGATATTCTTCTTCAGTCATATTTAATTCTTTCAAAATATCATTGTAACTCATCGCTACCTTTTTGGTATGAAAATTATTCATCAATTCACTAATAGATTTATATGATTTAGATGCAATTCCACCTCCGTCCAACGGTTTCAAAATCATTGTCTTTCGCATTACGGGGTGAGGAATGTGAAATCTACATTGCTTTTGTTTTATGTTCCCCTTATAATAACTTTGATTGTGCTTGTGCATTAGTAGTTATGTTTGAATATACGGATTTTTTTCGTCATACTCACAGGTGAGGAATTGATCAATGAACTTAATTGTCTCATCTGTGTGATCATCGTTTCCATTCTCTGCAATATTGAAATATGATGGTGCATCTTTCAACCACAAAAAAAGTGTTCATGGGGACTACCACGTTGTTGAAATTCAACTCGCTCATAGCTATCTACTAGTATATACTCTCCAGAAATGCTCCCTTTCTGTCGTGAGAACCACATAAATTCATTTATTTTGTAATCAAAATATTGAGCTTATGTAACAGGACCATTTCGCATCTTCCGTTTTGATATTATAATCTAGATTAATTTCGACCCTTTTCACTGAATTCCATCAATATTTGTAATAATTCCGGCCAATGACCTTCAGCAGCAGATAAAGTTTGAAAAAATGTAGGTTTGCTCAATTTTCGAATCATCGCTAATACCTCTTTCTCCTTATTTTCCCAATATGCTGGCGAGGAACGTATATGTTTGAGAATTTTCAATCTATCATCAAATTCAATCATGTTATTTATAGAATCTGGATTGAGAGCATCCTGCGCAAGTATAACTTTCTTAGTATGTTTTTCAGTTTGTCATAAACATATATTTATAGTAGGTAAGCATGATATTTCTAAACTTTATTAAACTTTTAATAAAATTCTACAGGGAACGCCAGATCTTCGATCATACCGCCTTGCTTCCGACTTGATACGGTCCGAGTAAGTACTGATTTTGGTAAATCGAAGGTGTGTCCCGCAAATATCCTTGGAAAATACAACTAATCCAAGTCATCGAGCTTATGACAACGTAATGGATACTTGACTTGCCTGGTACAAGTTTATTGACAATGGCCGAATATTCTTCTACTTCCCCAGCATTATGATCAATGAGCAAAATCCCATCATTATTTATTTGATCAAAGTCAATGTGAGTTTTGGTTTTTCGAAGTTTTACACCTTCATTTCTTTTCTCATCTGCAGCTACATCATGTTCATCAACTATAAAATCGGTTCCTTCCTGATTATAATGACCATAATTTTGCGAAAATTCTTCGATAACCCTTATTTCATACTTTTTATATAATGGTGTGGTTATCAAATATTGTAATGCTTTATCAATGATTCCCGGTCTAACTGACTGAAATATGTAGCTTGTTTTATGGTATTGATGTGTTTTCAATTTCATTTGAATCGTTTGCATTTCACCAAAGTTCCTTGATAATACTTGCAGCATGTCATTTATCTCTATTTGTATATTGACAACGCTACCTTTCAGGCCTAATTATGGATTGACAGCATATGGTTTCAGAGTTCGAATTTGCATAAAATTTAGCATCGGAGCCACGATGCTTTCCTCATGATCAGTTGATTGTTCCACGGATTCTGAAACTTCTACAAATTTGAGGCCATTACTTGTTAATAACTTGTATAAGGATTTCCGATAAGCATCGTTCTTACATGTATTACGAATGTAACCACCTGATAGAAAAATATATATTTGTGCTAGAAAAGATGCTCCACCTGTTTTAATTATTCAGCCACCGTCCAATTTTTCAACAGAACACATGAAAGAAAGACCTTCACGATAGCAGAAAATAATGATGGCGTTTCCGAACGGTATTTAATCAATTGTAATTGCTCATAATCGTCATTCGCTTTTTATTTTTTTCCTTTTCATTTTTTCTCAATTCCTCATTTTTTCGTTGGAACTCGAGCCTTTTTCTATTTTTCTAGTTTTCATTCTTTTCAAAATCCCCCATTTTGTAAAAAAACGTGTTAAACCTACGAAAAATATCGATTGACACACCAGAATCTCACCAAATCCAAAATTGGGAATCGAATCCAAAATCTTTTGAAAATCTCGAGATCTGTCGATTTTTCGACAAAAGTGAAATTTTTTCGAAAGGCCACGCATTTCTCATAAATCTTCGCCATTTTATGAAAAACGTGTCAAATACAAAGAAAATATTGATGGACACATCGAAATCTCACTCAATCCAACATTGAGGATTGAAGCAAAAATCTTCTGAAAATCTCGAGATCTATCGATTTTTCGACAAAAGTGAAATTTTTTTGAGAGACAACGAATTTCTCAAGAATTTTCACCAATTCGCAAAAAATATGTTAATTCCTTACACAAAATCGATTGATGCAAAAAAATGACACCCAATCAAAAATTCCGGTTCGAAGCGAAAATCATATGAAAATCTCGAGATCCATCCATTTTTCGACAACAGTCAAAAGTTTTCGAATGATCAGGCATTTCAGATAAATTTCGAAGATTTCGGGGAAAAGAAGTCAAACCCGTGAAAGTCATCCCCTGAAACGAAAATATGTGAAACGATCAAGAATTTTGGGACGAAAGAAGAATGTTGTGGAAATTTCGAGGTCCATCGATTTTTCGACAAAAGTGAGAATTTTCCGGAAGACGACGCGATTCAGATAAATTTTCACCATTTCGTGAAAAACCTGTCAAATCCACGGAAAATATCGATTGACGCACCAAAATCTCACCAAATACGAAATTGGCGATCTAAGCAAAAATCTGTTGAAAATCTCGAGATCTGTCGATTTTTCGACAAAAGTGAATTTTTTCGAAAGGCCACGCATTTCTCATAAATTTTCACCATTATGTGGAAAACGTGTCAAATACACGGGAAATATTGATTGACAAACCGAAATCTCACTCAATCCAAAATTGGCGATTGAAGCAAAAATCTTCTGAAAATCTCGGGATGTGTCGATTTTTCGACGAATGTGAAATTTTTTCGAAAGACGACGAATTTCTCAAGAATTTTCACCATTTTGCAAGAAACATGTCAATTCCGTGAACAGTATCGATCGACGGGACAAATGACACCAAATCAAAAATTCCGGTTCGGAGCGATAATCATATGAAAATCTCGAGATCCATCCATTTTTTGACAACAGTCACAATCTTTTGAATGATAACGCATTTCACATAAATTTCGAAGATTTCGGGAAAACGAAGCGAAATCCGTGAAAATCATCCCCTGACACGAAAATATGCGAATGATCAAAAATTTCGGCTCGAAGGAAGGATGTTGTGAAAATTTCGAGATCCGCTGATATTACGACAAAAGTTAAAATTTTTCGAAATGCGACGAATTTCACATGAATTTCCACCATTTTGCAAAAAACATGCAAATTCCATGAGAAATGGAATTCGCAGCGAAATTCGTACGAAAATCTCGAAATACGTGCATTTTTCGACAACAGTCAAAAGTTTTCGAATGATCACGCATTTCACATAAATTTCGGAGATTTCGGGAAAAAGAAGCCAAACCCGTGAAAATCATCCCCTGACAAAAAATCAAACTCGTGAAAACCATCCTCTGACGCAAAAATATGTGGATCGATCAAAAATTTCGGGTAGAAGGAAGAATGTCGCGAAAATTTCGAGATCCGTCGATTTTTAGAAGAAAGTGAAATTCTTTCGAAAGACCACATATTTCTCATAAATTTTTACCATTTTGTAGAAAACGTGTTAAATCCACGAAGAATATCGATTGACACACCAAAATCTCACCAAATCCAAAATTAAGGATCGAAGCCAACATCTTTTGAAAATCTCGAGATCTGTCGATTTTACGACGAAAGTGAAAATTTTCCGGAGAGCCACGCATTTCTCATGAATTTGCACCACTTTGTGAAAAACGTGTCAAATCCACGGAAAAAATTGATTGACACACCGAAATCTTACTCAATCCAAAATTGGGGATTGAAGCAAAAATCTTCCGAAAATCTCGAGATCTGTCGATTTTGCGACAAAAGTGAATTTTTTTTTGAAAAACGACGAACTTCTCAAGAATTTTCACCATTTTGCAATAAACGTGTCAATTCCATGAACAATATGGATAGACGAGCCAAATGACACCCAATCAGAAATTGCGGTTCGATGCGAAAATCACAAGAAAGTCTCGGGATCCATCTCGGGATCTCGGGATCCATCCATTTTTAGACAACAGTCAAAAGATTTCGAATGATGACGCATTTCACATAAATTTCGAAGAATTCGGGAAAAAGAAGCCAAACCCGTGAAAATCATCCACTGACACGATTGATCGAAAATTTTGGGTCGAAGGAAGGATGTTGTGAAAATTTCGAGATCCGTCGATATTTCGACAAAAGTGAAAATTTTTCGAAAGGCCACGCATTTCTCATAAATTTTCACCATTTTGCAAGGAACATATCAATTCCATGAACAAGATCGATCGACGCGACAAATGACACCCAATGAACAATCCCGGTTCGAAGCGAAAATCATATGAAAACCTCGAGATCCATCCATTTTTGGACAACAGTCAAAAGTTTTCGAATGATCACACATTCCACATAAATTTCAAAGATGTCGAAAAATAGATGGATCTCGAGATTTCCATATGATTTTCGCTTCGAACCGGAATTGTTGATTGGATGTCATTTGTCGCGTCCATCGATAATATTGTTCACGGAATTGACATGTTTCTTGCAAACTGGTGAAAATTCTTGACAAATTCGTCGTCTTTCGAAGAAATTTTACTTTTGTCGTAAAATCGACAGATCTAGAGATTTTCAGAAGAGTTTTGCTTCAATCCCCAATTTTGGATTGAGTGAGATTTCGGTGTGTCAATCAATTTTTTCCGTGGATTAGACACGTTTTTCACAAAATGGTGAAAATTCATGAGAAATGTGTGCCTTTTCGAAAAAATTTCACTTTTGTCGAAAAATTCACGGATCTCGGAATTTTCACAACATTCTTTCTGCGACCCTAAATTTTTGATCAATTCACATATTTTGGTGTCGGGGGATTATTTTCAAGAGTTTGGCTTCTTTTTCCGAAATCTTCGAAATTTATGTGAAATGCGTGATCATTCAAAAATTTTTGACTGTTGTCGAAAAATGGATGGATCTGGAGATTTTCATATGATTTTTGCTTCGAACCGAAATTTTTAATTGGGTGTCATTTGTGGCGTCGATCGTAATTGTTTAAGGAATTGTCATGTTTCTTGCCAAATGGTGAAAATTCTTAAGCAATTCGTCGGCTTTCGAAAAAATTTCACTTTTGTCGAAAAATCGACAGATCGCGAGATTTTCAGAAGATTTTTGCTTCAATACCTAATTTTGGATTTAGTGAGATTTCGGTTTGTCAATCAATATTTCTCGTGGATTTGACACGGTGTCCACGAATGGTGAAAATTTATGAGAAATGTTTGGCTTTTCGAGAAATCTCACTTTTGTCGAAAAATCGACAGATCTCGAGTTTTTCAAAAGGTTCATGCTTCGATCGTCAGTTTTGGATTTTGTAAGATTTCGGTGTGTCAATCGATATTTTCCGTGGATTTGACACGTTTTTTATAAAATGTTGAAAATTTATCTAAAATCCGTCGTCTTCCGACAAATTTTGACTTTCGTCGAAATATCGACAGATCTCGCAATTTTCACAACATTCTTCGTTCGATCCGAAATTTTCGATCAATTCGATTATTTTCACGAGTTCGGCTTCTTTTTTCCGAAATCTTCGAAATTTATGTGAATTGCGTGATCATGCCAAAATTTTTGACTGTTGTCGAAAAATGGATGGATCTCGAGATTTTCATATGATTTTCACTTCGAACCGGAATTTTTAATTGGGTGTCATGTTTCTTGCAAAATTGTGAAAATTCTTGAGAAATTCGTCGTCTCTTGAAAAAATCTCACTTTTGTCGAAAAATCGACAGATCTCGAGATTTTCAGAAGATTTATGCTTCAATCCCTAATTTTGGATTGATTGAGATTTCGGTTTGTCAACCAATATTTCCCGTGGATTTGACTCGTTTTTCACAAAATGGTGAAAACTTATGAGAAATGCGTGGATTTTCGGAATATTTCACTTTTGTCGAAAAATCGACAGATCTCGAGATTGTTAGAAGATTTCGGCTTCGATCCCCATTTTTGGATTTGGTGAGATTGTGGTGTGTTAATCGATACTTTCCGTGGATTTGACACTTTTTTCACGAAATGATAAAAACTTAGGAGAAATGCGTGGTCTATCTAAAAAATTTCACTTTCGTCGAAAAATCGACGGACCGTGAAATTTTCACAACATTCTTCCTTCGATCACAAATTTTCGATCAATTCACATTTTTTCGTGTCGGAGGATTATTTTCACGAGTACGGCTTCTTTTTTCCGAAATCTTGGAAATTTATGTGAAATGCTTGATCATTCGAAAATTTTTGACTGTTGTCGAAAAATGGATGGATCTCAAGATTTCCATGTGATTTTCGCTTCTAACAGAAATTTTTAATTGGGTGTCATTTATCGCGTCGATCGTAATTGTTTACGGAATTGTCATGTTTCTTGCAAAATGCTGAAAATTCTCAAGAATTTCGTCGTCTTTCGAAAAAATTTAACTTTTGTCGAAAAATCGACAGATCTCGACATTTTCAGAAGATTCTTGCTGCAATACCCAATTTTGGATTTAGTGAGATTTCGGTTTGTCAATCAATATTTCCCGTGGATTCGACACGGTGTTCACGAAATGGGGAAAATTTATGAGAAATGCGGGGATTTTCGAAATATTTCACTTTTGTCGAAAAATCGACAGATCTCGAGATTTCCAAAAGATTCATGCTTCTATCGTCAATTTTGGATTTTGTGAAATTTCGTGTGTCAATCGATATTTTCCGTGGATTTAACACGTTTTTTACAAAATGTTGAAAATTTATCTGAAATCCGTCATCTTCCGAAAAATTTTCACTTTTGTCGAAATATCGACGGATCTCGAAATTTTCACAACATTCTTCCTTCGATCCGGAATTCTCGATCAATTCACATATTTTCGTGTCGGAGGAGTATTTTCACGAGTTCGGATTCTTTTTTCTGAAATCTTCGAAATTCGTGTGAAATGCGTGATCAATCGAAAATTTTTGACTGTTGTCGAAAAATGGATGGATCTCGAGATTTTCAAATGATTTTCGTTCCGAACCGAAATTTTTAATTGGATGTCATGTTTCTTGCAAAATGGTGAAAATTCTTGGGAAATTCGTCGTCTTTCGAAAAAATTTCACTTTTTCCGAAAAATCGACAGATCTCGAGATTTTCAGACGATGTTTGCTTCAATCCCCAATTTTGGATAGAGTGAGATTTCGGTGTTTCAATCAATTTTTTCCGTGCATTAGACACGTTTTTAACAAAATGGTGAAAATTTATGAGAAATGTGTGCCTTTTCGAAAAAATTTCACTTTTGTCGAAAAATTCACGGATCTCGGAATTTTGACAACATTCTTCCTTTGACCCTAAATTTTTGATCAATTCACATATTTTCGTGTCGAGGGATTATTTTCACGAGTTCGGCTTTTTTCCAAAATCTTCGAAATTTATGTGAAATGCGTGATCATTCAAAAAATTTTGAGTGTTGTCGAAAAATGGATGGATCTCGAGATTTTCATATGATTTTCGCTTCGAACCGAAATTTTCAATTGGGTGTCATTTGTCGCGTCGATCATAATTGTTTACGGAATCGTCATGTTTCTTGCCAAATGGTGAAAATTCTTAAGCAATTCGTCGTCTTTCTAAAAAATTTCACTTTTGTCGTAAAATCGACAGATCTAGAGATTTTCAGAAGATTTTTGCTCTAATCCCCAATTGAAGATTGGTGAGATTTCGGTTTGTCAATCAATATTTCCAGTGGATTCGACTCGTTTTCCACAAAATGGTGAAAATTTATGAGAATTGCGTGGATTTTCGAGAAATTTCACTTTCGTCGAAAAATCGACAGATCTCGAGATTTTCAAAACATTCATCCTTCGATTGCCAATTTTGGATTTTGTGAGATTTCG
>JABSMS010023801.1:0-10758 GCA_018902275.1 Aleiodes sp. PSUC_FEM 10030003
AGTTACAGCCTGTTGAAAATCCCCCAAAAATTTGGATTTTTTTCTTGCTCCCTAAAGTTTTGTGCGAAGTGTAGTTGCTAAGCTCTGTAGAGGATGATTCTCATCATCCTGATTATCATAGACTTCACCTTACATGACCCCCCCATGTCATGCGGACGACTCACTCATCAAATTCTCCTGGGAATTCGCATTCATTAATAGTTTCTGGGATTCGGAAAATAGAATCTTGATCGGCCCGAATCCTCATGGACTCTATCTCGCATCAACCAGCCCCCCCCCCGACGACTAAATGTCTGATTCTCCATGGAATTATCATCTACCAATAGTTCCTAGGCTTTGTAGAGTAGAATCCTTAATATCCCGCTGGTGATGGATATTTCTTCACATCACCCAGGTCCTTCAAATGTCTCAATTTCCGAATACCTCGGAGGACTTCCATCTGGGAATAATTCCTGGGATTTAGAAAAAATAATTCACATCATCCTAATGCTGAGGGACTCTACTTCACATCACCCAGGTCTTTTAAACGACTCAATTATCAAACGCTTCTAGACATTTTCAGCCGTAAACAATTCCTGGGCTTTGTATAACAAAATCTCCATCATCTCGATGCTTACAGATATGACTTGCCCTCACTCAGATCCTTTGGTTCTTTCTAAAGGAGGCAGAGTGAGAGCCCTCCACGAGTTCTGCCTTCCTAAGAAAAAGTCAGACTCAGAGTCGATTTCTCATATCAAGTCTGGCTCCTCGGGGAACAGCCATAGTCCGTGTCAATTCCCTATATGAATCTGGCTGTTGGAGAAAAATCCGGATCCAGAGCTATTCTTTGATTCCAATTTTGGTTTTTTGAGAAACAGCGAGAGCCGAAGTAGTTTTTTACTGGAACAATCAGAGTTGACATAAAAAAACCACTATGGCTTTGATTCCATCTCAAAAAGCCAGAATTGATATGGGGGAGCGATTCTGGCTCTGTCTATTCTTAGAAAAGCAGAAGTTGGTGTGAAAGAATCACTATGACTCTGGCTTTTTCTCAAGAAGATAGATCCGGTGTGAAAAAAGCACTTTAGTTCTCGCTTTATTTTGAAAGTCAGAGTTAGCATTGAAAAAAACAACTCTAATTCTGGTTTTTTCGTGAAAAGTTAAAATTGGCGAGAGACTCCCACCCTCATCCTGACTTTAATTAGAAAAAACCGGAACTGATATGAATAGAGAATTGCCGAAGGAAATCTCTTCCAATGGTGCGAACTCCGGCTTGGGCTTTGGTTCGGGGAAAAAATCCAGTCTGGTTTCTATTTTCCCTCGGCTTCACAAGAGAAAGTCGTGATGCCAATATTTCAATGATGCGAATTATACTCTACAAAACTCAGGGATAGTTTATGAATGAAAATTCATCAGGCAATCGATAACTCAGTTATCTGAAGATCTGGGTGATGTAAAAGAGAATCTATCATTAGCAGGATGATAAGGATTTTGTTCTACAAAACATAGAAACAGCTTACACATGGTAATGTACGGAGGAATTTTTCTATTGATTCGCCTGAAAAACCTGAGTGACGTCAGATACAATCCCTCATCATCAGGATGATGAGAATGATTCTCTCTGAAGCTAGGGAACTATTCCCAGATGGAAGTCCCTAGAGGAATTTAATAATTGAGTCGTCAGAAGAATCTGAGTGATGTCAATTGATATTCATCACCATAAGACAGATCAGAATCCCATTTTCCAAATTACAGGAACTATTACTAGATTGAAGTTCCCAGGGGAATTTGATAATTGAGTCCGCTGGAGGACCTGGCTGATGTGCAGTAGAATCCTTTGTCATCAGAATCATGAGAAATTTATTCTACATAGCATAAGAACTATTTCCAGATGGGAAATTTCTAGAAGAATTTGGTAATTGAATCGTCTGGAGGACCTGGGTGAGGTATGGCAGAATCTATGATCATCACAATGATGGAGATTTGCATTTACGGAGACCAGGAACTATTGCCACCTGAATATTGTTAAAGGAATCTGATAATTGAGTTGTCAAGAGGACCTGAGTGATGGCAGCTAGGATACATCATCAGCAGGATGATGAGGACTCACCTCACGAAGGGACTCCAAATGCATGATAATTCTACGACAGATGTAAAGGAGAAAGTATGATCAGCTTCCCGCTCGAGGAATTCCCCAATTGATCTAGTCAAAATACTTTCATGCTATTCTCATTATTCTTTTCCCTTTAGTTCCGCGATCTCCTTTCGTTCTTCATTCGATTTCCCTTTCATGGTATTGGTTCGATGTTACTATTGGACATTTTGTCTTAACGTCCAATGTTCACTGAGAAAATCTAATTCTGAAAGTTCATGAATTTGATAAATCTTATATGGATTTTCATATTCATTAAAGCCCGAGAAATTGCCACTGAAAAAAACTGTGATGCAATCAATTTCATTGCTTCAAGTAACAAAAAAATGATAAAATTAATTGTTCATGAAATACCGCCCGGTACTTGAGAGCTCACGCCATCTACAAGGTAAATACAAACTTCATGAAAAGGAATCATGAAAAGGAATTCATGGAGAAGAAGGCCTTGTCCTTTCTGTAGAGATAGTATTGGAGAAATTTGAGGAGTTTGAGCTCAAGCTTAATGACAAAACTTTCCAGTTCTAACTTACAAATAACATCATTCGTAATGGATGAGGGATTAGACTGAACGGTGAAGCTGGATTTGAATGATGCGATGGTGAGCATTGATTGGTTAAATAACCATGGAAAATTGTGAACGCAATGGAAGGAAATGCGATGAATTTATTTAAATAAGAATTTCAACAGAAAAATACTCAAATCGGTTAGTTGCACGCAAAATTGTGTTCAATTATTTAAACAGTATTCTCCTATTTGACCGTTAGAGGTCCTCAACGTATATTTCATTTCGGTCCTACAAATGACGTCATTTGTAAGTTTTAACCAGACGGTTTCATTACCGGGCTTTAGCCCTTACCTTAATTCTATCCAGAACATGAAATCTGCATAGATTAGAAACTACAAGCCGCAGTAATTATCAGAAACAAAATTCTCCAAACATTTTATCAAGAATGATGAAACTCACAAGATTTAATAATTTCGTTATCCCTCAAAGATAAGTCAAATGTCGTCATTGTTGGTTTCTATCAAGTTTTCGAGAAAGAGAACAGTATTTACAAACTGGCAATTGACTCATCTTGTTCTACAATCAATTGTCTCCAACGTAATACTTACCTAATAGTTTTGTGGAACTTCCTTTTAATCGCCATTTCATGAACATCACGGGGTTTGAATGGTTCCAGTTCAAATTCACTAACCATATCACTAATTTTATTCTGATAAATTGTCATATTCAGCATTTTCCCAGAAGCAGCTAGCGCTGTTACCATCATAAATGTAGCATTTGTTAATTCTTCAGCATCATGAGTACATGTCGGTAATGCGAGACACTGTGTCAATGTAAATGACCATAACATTGTGACCATAAATCCATTGAAAATTTTATAAATAATATTCCTCCATAAACCATTGTCATCAGGATACCACAATCCAATGAAACGAAAGACGAAAATACTGTAAGAAAACAATGACATTGCTCTAATAATTCACCAAAGTGAAATAATAAGATTGATGTCTGATGAACTTGTAACGATGAAATTTTTCTGTCTTCTGTCTGAAGGCAGACAGACTAGTTGGCGCTAGTTTTTTTTTCTCAATAAGTGTACTTAACACAAGCTGTTGGTTCACAATGAAAATGTTTCTGCAGAAAGTCCGAGTCTTTAATCAGAAGTCAGGTCTCCATTATTTGCCTTTAGAAAACCTGTTAGACCATTAATCGATTCAATTTTCTCCTCTTTGATCTCCAGTTGCTTTGTTTCTCGTCAAATTATTGGTGGTATGTATCCTTGTCGTTATTCTCGTTGAATAATGTGACACGCAAAGTTTATCGATTCCGTCTATAGACGTTCAAGATAAGAAGTATTCTTGGTGAAGTTGAGTTGGAGAGGGAACTTTTACTCAACAAACATTGGCTCCTTCGTTAGATGGTGGGGAATGAAAAACTTGAAGATACAATATGCAATGAAGTTCGATCATAAGTACTCTGTTCTCGAGCTTACTCATCATCGAGTACCTCTCTAGCCTTCCTAATCGAATATTGTACATTTGAAACTCGCAAGCTCAAGAGGGAACATCAGTGAAATAAAAACGCGAAGTGAATCATGGAAAAAAAAATCGGATATTGTTGGATCAAGTCTACGATTACAAGTAAAATTTCAAGGCCTCAAACCCTATCAGTTATGAGTAATGAATTTTCAAAGTTTGCTATTTCACGAAAAATTTGGTGTGTCCCTGTCTAACACAGGCGATATTAGAGGTTAGTTCCCTCACATACTTCGTTCGTGTGTACCTCGTCCCTACGTATGTTAAATTCTAAGTAGAGAATTGACAGATGAAAATATCGAGGAGTTGGTCTTTTTATTTTTTCGTCACAAGAAAATCTGAGTACTCCACTCTTGATTGTGGTGATATGAATTAATCAAACTTTGAATGAGGAAATGACAACCAAGTGGACTATTGGAGAATATGAGGAAAGGTAGAGACAGGCATTCCATGAGTAGGCTTACAGGATATCAGATAAGTCAATTCATTTTTATGATCAGTTTCCATAAACTGTATTGATTATGAGTAACGCTACCAATTGAATACTACGAAAAACCATGAGGCGTAACAGATGGTTATTTGGAAAGCTATGAAATTTTCCAGTTCATTCCTACAAGCAGATTACTATTGAACAGAGGAGCATTGAGTCGGAACCACCGTGGCTGCTTTCTTCTTATAAAGAATCGAAGATATTCTTAATTATCCCAGATTTCAAGCAATCTTCATATCACGTGCATCTTCGACAGCCGATTGACCGGTTCTTAATCATCACCTCAGGACGTCTGAGTGGGTCACTTATTTCGATTATTCTTTCAGGGTGTCTCAGTCTGTCAGAGGTCGGGATTGAGGAATCATTTTCAATAAATTGAAAAACACTAATGGGAATTAATGAATTCTTAGAAAATACATTTCAAGTGGATAGAAAGACGTTTTTTCATTGAAATTAATTGCTCAGGTCTCATTGCACTGTATGGGAGAGAATTGTTCATAAATTTCTGTTCTTTCATCAGACGAAACAATGAGCGCTGGTTTAATGATTAACTCTCACAGGTATTGTGAGATCATACCTTCCATGTAAATGACTCGCTGCGTCCGAATAGATCATAATAAATGAGGCAAGAATTGAGATCAATTGAACTTTAATCCATCAGTTATTCAAGTTATCATAAATCAATGATTGTGAATGAAACTGAAACATATTTCTCAGATGACACTGATACATTAATTTCTTTTGCAGGTATTTCATTCATTCGATAAGTGAGGAATAGAATTCTCAGAAGGCGTAATGTACAATCCAATACATAAATAAAGTCATTTTGACGGAATATCATTCGGATGCATGTTGCAGAATATTATAAACTGAATAAGAAAGCTTCAAGAGCTGAAAGATAATTAAAAATTCAGTAACTATAATAACCTGAGGAAAAACGATCGTATTTGATCAGATCTACTGGGATCCAATTAGTTCCTGATTTTGGCAGCATCCAAACAGATCGAATCAGATATGATCGGATTCGGTTGAATCTGACTAGATTGAATTGGATCTGATTAAATGTGATCATTTTGACTCGGAAATAGGAAATAGCATTTGAAGAATCTGTCACACTGCTGAATGATACAAGGGACAGGCTGATTATGTGGCCACTCGTGTATGTTATAGGTTTTAGTTGACGGGCCATGATTATGATGAGACTCTTTTTAGTCATAGTAGATAATGATGTCCAGTCCGTTCCGTATATAGCATCGGCAAGGTGGCAACTCTGTGATATGAATCATAAAAACTGCGATAACATAATTCTCGATCAATGAATACAGTATCGCCTCAAAGTCAGAGAGGCACTAGCTATATGGATAAGCACAGCTTTGACGTCAGTTTGACTCTAACATGTAGTTATATAAGAGAAAATGGAATAAAGTAATTGAGTGGACCATTTAGTCGCCCCTTTACTCGATTGCTCATCGTTCCACGTACGAGAATTCCTACAAAAATCTTGGAAGAATATTTCAATGACAATTTTTCTTATAAAAAATTGCAATTCCTTTTAGAAATCTTCCTCATTAGGAATGGTCCTATAGGAATTTTTTTATTGGAGCATTCTGTATGAGAAAAATAGTCTTATGAAATTCCTATGAGAATTTTCTTACGTCATAACATTAAACATGCAGAATTGTCAGAAAAGCCAACTCCAATGTAAATTCAAGCTAGAGCAAGAAATGGGAAGCAATGAGTTAAGTATGATTCCTTGGTCGAATGCATATCAACTCGTTTGCTGATCGATTGAAAATCGATTAAATTTTGTTTCCTTCGTGACCAGTGGTTCACTGAGTATCGAGTCAATGATCCAGTTCACTTTGCAGTCGATTGGCTATCGAAACACTATCATCAAATCCATCAAGGATGGTTCAAGAATGAATAGAATTATGGCAGCCCGAAAAATCGAAAACCAACACAAAAGAGATCTCATTTTTCATCGATTTGGATGGTTTTTATTGATTTTCTTATCATTTTCGAGAGATTTATTCAAACTCAAAGAATGAATTCAAAAACACTCAAGCCTTATAGAAAATGCACCCAACTTCGAGCTGGTTATTGCCGTTTTGATGTCGATTCATTCTATATTGAATTACCTTAAGAGTAGCGTCGTTAGCTGCATCACAGAATATAAAAATTTGTACCAGCATACAGGCAACGTACATTACCAATGAATTAAACTCTTTACTCAATGGTGTTAAGTGAGATAAACTGAAAACACTTACACACAGCACAATCGAACTGACACAGTATTGGAGGAATATCGATGTAGTAAATGTTTTATTCGTTGAGTCAGAGAATCTGCATAAGAAATTATTACTCATTTATTAACTATGAAACTGATTTCATCACAGACTGAGAAAATATTCATTCTGAGACCTAGTAAAATTAACCAATTTTGTTTCTTGCTGAGACTCCATCAGGGAAATCGGAAAATTTCTATTCATAGCTGTTATATGGAAATTCACGATCGCAGAATCGATACAAATTTTTGAAAGTATCTTCTGACTAGGACGAATTCCCAAACTTTTACCCTTGCATATTCCACAACGAGGCTGCCACTCAGGAATTTTTTCCGAGACAACTGTTGCATGAGAAAATGTAGGAAAATTCACAATGCAACTGAACTAAACCAGTTGCCTAGGAAAAAGTTATGATCAAAACCCCTTTGCGACATTGCAGAAACATAAGATCTAGGACATTGAAATTTGTTTGCAGCCAGCCTCATGCACCAAGGAATCCGAAAAAACTCACAGAGCTACTGAAGTGAGTTCAGACTCTCTCTGACTTTCTCTGGTTTTCCATGTACAGTAATTTGACCCGAAAAATTCACAACTGGAGATCACTCAAACAAGAAAAATACTCAATTCAGATAACTTGAGTGAATTTCATAAATACTTAACTGATAAATAGCAAGATAATGTTTCACATTATCTATCAGGAGATTTGTCTCCAATTACATTGTGTTCTCCTCATTAGTTTCATCATTACATAATTCCTTTTTTATAATATATGGCATCATCATGAAACGATGTTCAAGAATTTCTAATTGTGCTGTAGTGGCCACCATCAATCCAGATAGAAATGTATCGAATGACATATTAACATTAGCTCCAATATAATGACCACTTATTTGATGCATGTAAGCACACCAAAAACCAATTGATGTAGTGATATCAAATGGCTGAATTGCCTTGAATAATAATTGACGACGCGGTACATCACGTATAACTGATGAGAGATTAATCATCGTACAAGTGGATTCTCCCAGTATTCCGTAAAATGCAGTGAACAGCCTTGAATGAATAAATTTCGAAAAATTCTTCATATGAATTTATTTATCACACAATGAATTTCACTAATAAAAAAATTAGTTTTGAGAGTTAATGAAGTTGATGGATTTCAAAAAGAATTCCTATTCCGTTGGGGAACCAGGAAAGTTTCCCCTAAGAATTGCTATGATCTAACCAATGCTTCTCACGGAATAATTTAACAGAACAGAAATGATCGAATGAAGTTATTTCGTGATAAGATTAAAAGCTTGACCGCTTAGGTAATCTATGAGTAATGGACAAACTCCGATGTACGTTTCATCAGCATAAAATATATCTAGAAAAAACTTCGAAAGGAAAATACTATTTTTCGGTAGAGGTGGGACTGGTTAGAGGAACATGGCGAGCTATGTCAATTCATGACTATATGTTTGGCAAATGGAATAATTTTTTTTCATCGCTGCTGGACCTATTCTCCGGGAAATTGTCTGCGAATATTTTAGAGAATATTTTATAGAATTTAGAGGAGTCTAATTATTTCCCATCAATTAAAATATACCAAACGCATTGTTAGTAGGAAGATTCTTCTTCTTGTAATCTATATCAATATATTTTCTTCCTGGAGCAAGACGCTTCCAGCGAAACGGTAACTAAGAAAAATATGTAAATGGCTGCAATTCATTCGCTGGTTTTATGACGGAGTTCAAGGACTTGTGTAAGTCATATCCAGTTAAGTATCCATTAGTTAATGCGCTGAAGGATCATGATGTGCTTCTTTCTTTAGATTTACCCCCGATGGTTTCCACCTTTTTGTCTAGGGGCACGTATAAAAATCTCCATGACGATTGGCATGGTATTGTCATTGAAAATTTCCTGCTTGCTATGGCAAAATCTCCTATGGCGAAATCCGCCATTACGAGTGTCATGGCATCTCCCATGGCACTTTTCTATTACAAAAATTACCATCACAAATTCGATACGATTGATCATGGCCAGGACGTGGAAGTTGGGGCCAATAACAAGAGGTAAAAAGAGAGCAAAATTCATGCCATAGCCTATAAATTAGATGTCAAAATCGAAGTGAAGTACGTCGAGAAACACCTGAATTTGGAGCTGTACACCCTGAAATTAACAAAGGGGTGGATAATAAATTTTATTGTATTGTACTTGACATCAATTAACCCTCTAACGCTGAAGTCGGCCGAAATGGGCACTGCGGGTACTATTTCGGTCGACTTCAGCGTTAGAGGGATAAATGTATATGAAAATATGAACAAGTGATTTGAGCTAAAAAGGTATGTAACGAAGTTTTTTATGAATTTATGGATCGTGCGAAACGGAGATAAGCCAGCCATTTGGATGAATTCACATTAGATAAGGAATGACACAGTATATCAATACTGTTCATTTTGCTAATTCGCCATAACATACGTACTGTGACTGGTTATAACATTCTTCACGGCAAAATTTCGAATATAGAATGAGTTCGGTCATGACACAGTCTGGCAAGATGGAGTAGGTTCAATGTATAACTGATGAAATCCGTATATCGAAAAATCTGTCAACTAATGATTTTTGTGCTATCGTTCAATCGCGGGAGTCATTGGTATATACATAAAAATGCATCGCAATTCCATGTGAAGACGCTTTCATTGCTCTTCCTCCAGTACATGTCTTTTTAGATTGAAAAGAGATCTAATTTATAGTGTATATAAGAAATTCATTGCCATAGTGCATGCAAATCGTATATTTTCTTCGTACTTTTTTCGATTCCTCAAATATATACGTATTGTGACGTGGTATGTTCATCACTTGTTTTGATCGAACCGGAATTAATAATTTATAATTTATTGAATATTTTTGAAAATTGTGAAGTCATCAAACGGAGGATCAACTCATCCAAGACGGGAAAGATTCAATTTTGGCTTTCTAATCATCTTAATGTTTGATTTTTCTCGCTGGGAACTCTTGCTACGTTTAATAGTCTACTCAATCTGACCCTTGAAATACAAAATAATTGCGGAAAACTGGGAAAAAATACATTTATGTCCCAAAAAATCCCCCGAATAACATATCAAAATGAGTCCTCGGGAAATTCGACCATAATATTTTTAATTAATTAAAAATTATCAATAAAGTGCCCTTCCACGACAAATAATCCCACCATTTTAATTCAACTTAACGCATCAAAAAATGAAAAATACCTCATTGTAGGGGTAATAATTCTCTACAACTTTGATGCGGAAAGTTATATGCAAAAACTTCCGGTTTTTGCATAAAATAATTATCAATTAAATTAAAAATTCATTTTGACAGATAATCAGCTGATGGCTGAAGTCCCGCCCACTCCTGCACGCGCCGCTCGTCTGAGTACGTGCTATGTGCAGAATATTCAAATGAGCGCAACATTCTCGATTCTATTTCATTATTTTTCAAATAACTTGCAAATTAATTAATTTAGACAAATTTACCAAGAGACCTTTTTTGTACACAATGAAATTTGTCACAAAATCACCTTTTGGCAATTATTGGAAAATCATTCTATCGATCATATGCAGAAAAGAAAAATCAAAGAATATTATTCTAAGGGAATTTCTAAGAATAACTGTTTTTATTACTCAAAATTATATTTATTTCGTTTCTCAATTGAAGTCTGATGGTAATACATGATAGTAAAATGAGAAAATACTCAAATTTATTGAATAACTGACATAAATAACGGCACACAGGTCTTTTTGCGAATCAATGAAGTTTTATTGGAGAGAGCACACTTTTTTTGTTCC
>JABSMS010023812.1:0-10755 GCA_018902275.1 Aleiodes sp. PSUC_FEM 10030003
ACACTCGAATTGAACGGTTCGAGATAGAGATTTTCTGATGATTGCATTAGAAAGCTGAGGAAATTTTAGTAAAAATACTTATGTCAAAATTAATTTTTTTTATTTGTTTGAAAATTCGAGTTTTCGAATATAAAAAAATTTTGAGGTCAATATAGACATATTGACCCCAAAATTTTTTTTGATCTTCTCGTTATTATGACATGAATCGAGTGTAGGAAATGTAATAATTTACGATTGAGTAATCATGCTGTTGTTTATTTGTTGAAAATAAATTTCCATCGCATTTCTTGGAAAGTCTTTTATTTGTCTATTTTTTTTTTTCATTTTCCGATACAAAAATTCGTGAAGATGATATCCAAAATTTCTTCGGTACTAACATGTCCCGTAATTTTCCCCAATTCTCCCATGGCATTACGAATTTGTTGAGCAGCTATCACCATATCGTATTCCATCTCAGAACTCATTTCAAGATATTTTTCTAAATATTCGACACAGTTTATCAAATGATTCCGGTGTCTTGATTGACTAATTGTAGGACTCTCACGAGATGGATTTCCACATCTGCAAAGGAAAAAATTGTTTTAGTATTTAGTTGAATGCGACCTCGGCTCATAAAAAGAAGCGAACCAAAAAATATGGAAGCATCTCATACGAGAAAAAAAAAACATCGAACTCTTACATTTTTTGAAATTTTCCCTCCAACGCTATCATCAAATCTCCGAAACCATCTTCATTAGCACATGATATTGAAACCACACCGGATTTTTCCAATTCTAATTTCGAATTCTCCCCGATCAAATCAATTTTATTAACAATTACAACACAGTTATCAGATACTTGATTATTCCTCAGAATTACTTCATTCATCTGTAATTCACTGATATAGTTTATTATATATTCACTGAGAGGAATTCTACTTGTAACAAACGAGGAAGCATCTATCATTAAAATAATGAAATCCGCATTCTTAGCGTAATTTTTAGCTCTTCGAATTCCCTCTAATTCAACAATGTTATCCGTGCTCTCAGCAAGTCCGGCGGTATCCGCCAGAATTACAGGATATCCACAAATATTTACATTCAGTTCCACGATATCACGAGTCGTTCCAGCGATGGGGGTAACTATAACAGCATTTCGTTGAACCAAATAATTTAACAAACTACTTTTACCTACATTTGGACGTCCAATAATCGCTGTTCGCACACCATTCCTCAGAATTTCACCTCTTCTACCATCCGCAAGATGCTTCAAAATGTTTTTAACCAATTCACTGATTGTGGCATTACATTTTGCAACAACACCATCCTCAATATTATCATCCTCGCTAAAATCAATATAAGCCTCAACATGCGCTAGAGATCTTGCCAAAACCTCTCTCCAACCGTTATAAAGTTTACTCAAATTTCCATCAGCCTGAAGGAGTGCTTGTTTTCTCTGCTGTTCAGTTTCAGCGTGAATCAAATCTGCCAGTCCCTCAATTTCCGTTAAATCTAACTTACCATTATAAAATGCGCGTTTCGTAAATTCGCCAGGCTCAGCTGGACGAAATTTCAATTTTCCAAGTGCTGACATTATCGCATCAAGAATTGCAGATCCACCGTGGACTTGAAATTCAACACTATCTTCCCCAGTGAATGAATTAGGTCCTTAAATTCATTTAAAACTGTCTATTGTTATCACAATTTCCATTCTTACATCAATGAAAATAATAATTAAAATGATAATGAATTACATTTTGCATCGAAATTACCATAAACAGAACAATAAGGAAAAATATGAAGCTATTTTGACATTTTTTAATAGTAGAATATCAACATAAATTTTCATTGAAATGGAACTACCATTTCAAAAGATAAAATCGAATCTCTCTTGATAATTTTCTTGTTACCTGGAAACCATAAACACAGTCCTCTATCAATGACGTCACCCGTAACGGGATCATATATTTTTCGGAGAAACGCTTTCCTCGGTTCTGGATTTTTCAAGTTTGTCATTTTCATCAGAGCATTGTAGGCAGCACTGCCCGAGACACGTACAACAGCAACGCCACATTTTCCTTGACCTGTAATAATAAGATGGAATTTGATATCAGATCATAATGAAATTACCGTAGATTTTCAACTTAGATGATTTACACAAGTAATAGACAGATTCAGTTATTGTCTCTACGATCACTATATAAATAGGGAATAGTAACCAGAGGAAAGGGCGTAGATCGTTGAGAGAGTGCCATTCATTCGAGTCAAGATCGTCCCGCCAGTATCGCATGGACGCGACGTCAGTAAAGTTGTACGTGTTAGTAATCTTCCGCAGATGATTTTCCACATTATTCAAAATACTTAGTCGTTTATAATGAAAGAATCGATTACCATGGCATTATGTGAAACTTCTTTATAATAAAATTAATCCAAATTATAATGGACAAGTAGTGAAATATTCATATGAAAAACTACTGTAGTGACTATATTTTTCGAGAGGTAAACTCATCATGGCGTATGTCTTCAAAACCAAAACAAAAAAAAACAATCTATGATTATTCATTAATATAATTCTATCATTAGATTGATAAAATCGCAAATTTATTTTACATTAAATAGTGAAATATAAATTAAAATCAATGAAATATTATTTAGATCATTTTGATTCTAGTAGCTATGAAAATGGCGGTTTTTTTTGAACAAACATATTGATGTTTTATCTTTTTTTTCACTAGCAATCAAAACAGATAAGAGAAAGATGAGCGATACATTGAAAGAGTTAATGACAAACGAAGAGGTCCAAGAGAGATGTACAAAGTGGGTTAAATTACAAAGTGAAGTCCCACAACCACCAAGTCCTGGTTCGAAGCGTGACGCTGACTGGGATATTGATGAATGCTTCGATACTGATTCTGAATTTGATTCTGTTTCTGAATGTGGTGGAAAGAGAAGAAGACTTGGTGTCCAAATAAAAAAAGAAATTCTCAATTTAATTTGCGAATGGAGAAATTGTAATTTTAATACAACCTCAGTTGATCGTTTCGTTAATCATATTGCAAGTCATGTTCCTCATTTAGAGATTAAATTGACTGATAGTGGGCAGCAAGTTTACGTTTGTCAATGGAAGAATTGCTCTTATGAGAATGGTATTTCTGAGGAAGTTACAAGACACGTGAATTTCCATGCTTATCACACAAAGCTCAAGAGTATTGGAGCCAATGTCAGGGGTAGAATTAAACTTCCGGTACGTAATAGTCATTCGTACAACATCACTGTAATCTCTTGATATCTATTTACTTAATTCTTCTTGATTTACGAATGATATTACAGAAATGTCGCAGAGAATGTCTTGGTTTACATATTTTCAACGTTTCTTCGCCACAAATATGTCAGTGGGAAGAATGTCTCAGAACGTTCAACAACTTTCAATTATATTTATATCACATAACTCAACATCTCGAGAGCAATCCAAGAGGTAATAAAGTCGAAGGTGGAGTTAATTGCAAGTGGACTGCTTGCGAGGGAAATTTTCCAAGTCTCTACAAACTTAAGGATCATATGAGGTGTCATACCAAAGAGAAAATCGTCGCTTGTCCAGATTGCGGTGCTGTTTTTGCTTCAAATACCAAATTTCATGAACACTGTCGACGACAGATTCCCCTCGAAGGTACCTATTTTCAAGGGGCAGGTGAAATCATGCGGTATTTTTATGAGAAAGTTCATTTACAACATAATAATATTAAATACTTGTTTCCTTAAAGTGCAGGGATTTCAGTGTTCATACTGCACAAAATTTTATCCAACTGAGACGATTCTCCGTGAGCACATGAGATTTCATGTATTCAATTACAAATGCAAAATGTGTGACATGAGCTGTGAGTCCCCAGCAAGTTTAGTAAAACATATTAGATACAGACATGTATCAGCAAGACCATTTCCATGTCAACTCTGTTCACATTCTGCCAAGTCACAGCAAGATCTCGATTCACATATGACAGTTCACACGAATGGACCAAATTTTTTCTGCAACTATGAGGGATGCTCTTACACTTGCAAAAATGCTTACGTATTTGATAGGTAAGTGTCGTAAAAACAGTATCTGTTTCTTCAGCCATTCTTTTAGTCTGCTAATTTCCAGTGATTGACTATTTCTTTATCCAATTAGGCATATTGAAAGAGTGCACGGTTCCGAAGTACGTTGGTATTGTTGCCACGAGTGTCCCATTAAATATCAAAAAAGTTACACACTGACGAAACATTTAATAGAAACCCACAATTTACAATGGCCCAATGGTCACAAGAGATTCCAATATACCAGGGATGACGATGGATGCTATAGATTACAAAGGGTGAGATACGAAGGTATTGAAGATGAAGCTGCAGGAACAATAAATGAATCAGAAATAGACGATCCACCTAAAGATTACAAGATTAAGATCAATTCAAACTCATCGATTCCGCAATTGGAGGTGAGTGTTCTCACTATTTCAATGCTTTCCACTTCAATTTTCATCATACTTTCAATCATTTGCTTTATTTCTTTCTGTCCCTCCAGATTGTGGAAGATACCGGAGAAGATGATAGCAATGTTGCTCTGGAAGTTAACACTGATGCCGAAGACAGTGTTGGCAAGTCAATGCCAGTTATCTCCAACATTTTAATCTCAATTGATGAGATGGATGCTTATGGCAACATAATAGAAAGCAAAGTTATTCAAACTCAAGAGACAACTGAATTACCACCTTCTGAAGAGCCTCCGGTGGTTATAACATGAAATTACATAATTTGAGCATCTTTATATATTTTCCTACCATTAGATAATAGTATTTCATACCTGTGATCGATATCACATATTTAAACCATATAGTTATAGAGGAAGTTATTTTCATACCAATCCAAATTGAGGATTTTGTAACGAAAATTAAAGAATAAAAGGTTCTTGATTGCACAATGCGTTTATTGAAAAATACTAATTTGTATAATCACTGAACAAAAGCAAGTTTGGCAGAAAAATACCTCACATCGTTGGTAGTTCTTTATTATGAATAAAATGGAATCTAAAGTAATTAAAAATGAAATTATCTTTGAAAAAAATGTTTTCTATATTTCTAATACTTGATACTTTCGGGATCCCGATTAACATTCAAAAATCAGTCGACTGACGTACAAAAAGAGTGGAATAAAAGGAAATTTATCGTATCACGATTAAAAATCTTAGAAATTTTATCACTTTCATTATTGTATTTGTTAAGTACTTCCATCAAAGAGGAATATAAATTTAGCATTAAATGTACGCTCTCAGTATTTTACACGAAATTTCAGACTAGAATAAATTCTCCCAAGAGCTGTACATTGACGGAAGTTTGACCAATAACACATTCATAACTGTATTTGGAATGCTTTGTATATATTAATATTAGTTTGAAAGAAGGAAGAAATAATACTCTGAGTCAAAGAAAAAAGGAAAATCATTAGCCATCTGAATTGATAAGAATACAAAAAAGAACCATACGTGTATACACATTTAATGTACTTCATAAGTATTAAAAGTTGTTAAAATTCAATGCTAAAAGAGCTTGAGGCCGATTTAAATGATATGTAAATCCAAATAGATCAGAAACATCAAGGTTACAATTAGCGGAAGAAGTCTTAATTTAATTGCTTTTGAATGTTAAGTAATGAAAATACTTTGTTTCTTTAAATTTTATTTGACATAAATTCCGTTTCTATCTTCAAACGTCATGGTCGATGAGACGCTCATCACGACGAAATGAATAACGAGGCGGATTGTGGCATGGTAAAAGCCAAAAAATAGGATGACTCTTTCCGCAAACTTGAGAAAGTAAAGTTATTGCACGACGTGGAGGTTGATGGTGTAGATGAGTGCCTTGAAGACGATCAATAGCTGTTTCATCACCAAGTATTGCTTGAAATTGATCAATAAGTATGGCTACCACAAACATGCCAAAAAGGGCAGATTCAAGAACCAATATAACGCAATGGAGTCTGTAATTAAGATAAAATGAAATTATTTGACGTCCAAATTCATGCATTGTTCTCTTCTAGAGAATCAAAAACTCACATCCGACTCTGTTTTATTGTGACATCAGTACTACACTCTGGACACTCGACAATCCACGAAACAATTACCAATAATATCGCATACACTGCAAGAACTCCAACATATACCAAAAATTGAATAAAATACTTTTGATTTCGCTCTCCAACGCAATTATTGATCCTGAAATGTTTACGAAATTATGTTTTTGATCAATTGAAATTTCTTCAGATTATTAATTTAAAAAATTACCATGGACAGTGATGATCCATCCTTCTAATGCATCTCTCACAAATTCTACAATGGTGTGCCCTTGGTGGCCTGTATGTTTCACATCTCGTACAGACACTCCAGTCATCTCTCTCCTCACAGTCATCACTTGCTCCAGAACCACCTGTGTGGATATCCGAAAAGTCCATTCTCGTTTGTGGTAAAGGGACAACTCCTGGATCACTGCATATTGCTTTCAAGTGGGACATCATCAATAGGAGTACACCAGTATTGAAGAAAATCACATGAAACGGACCCCATAAGCTGAAAAAATATAGTCAATACACCAATAAATATCAAATATATGAATTAAATTTTTTAACTGTTTCTATATAATAATAACTAGATTGTTTCCAGGACATTGACCTTGATCGTGTAGAAATCAGTACTAACCTATCCTGCATAGTGTGTAGAATGATCCATCTGATAACTACATAATCGGCGTAAAAAACCGCAACATACGTTACAATAATGCAAACAATTCCACATGGATCTCTCACAAACATTTTTATATGAATTCTTGGATGAGTCGAACAATAGACGGTAATCACCGCTATGAATATTTACAAAACATGTTGAAGAAAAGCATTGTTTACAATTGTTTCGCAGTAATACTTTACAACTCTCATTCGATTTCCCTCTAATTTCTACTCCACGTCATGATCACGTAAATTGAAGGAAGAGAGTCAAATAGCTTTCACTGATTGCTTATTTCTTTCTCCAAAGAGAAATTACTCAAATTGGATGAAATTTGAATTCCTGGTAATTATTAATGAAATGAAGAATTGTCCTCCACTCCATATGATGATACAGTGGTCAATACACTCGCGTCAATGTTTTGTGATTTAAATTAGATTGAATGTTGAATGAAACAATTGGATAAATAAATCTTTTTCCCATCCCAACTACTCTACGAAACGAAACTGACAGCTACTAACGTCACTTTTATTAAACTCTTTCATTATAATAAGTTTTTTAAGCACACAAGTTTCCTTTGATCCAATCGCATTACAATTCTTGGCACCATTTGAAGCAACGTGATTTCCATTTTATCTCATTTATAAAATCAGATAATAAAATAATTGATCCCTCATTATTGATAAGACATGTATATCAATAGTGATATTGGTTTACCGTCAAAGTTCCCAGCTGTAGAGTGACTTACATTTAGTACAAATTTACTAGCAAGATGTCGTGTTTATAGAACGTGAAGGAAAAAATGACAGCAGCGCATAACGGATATTCTCGACAATTGTGAATTACTCCAAAAAAAAAATCTGATTCTTTCCATTTATTTTTGTAATTGAAATTATTCATTCGTAAATATTGTAAATATTAATAAGTGAAGGAAAATGCCGAAGAAAAAGACTGGACAGAGGCGTAAAGCTGAAAAACAGAAATTGAGGCAGAAAGAGATTAGAACTGCTAAGGATCAACTTGATCTTGCTAAAGCACCCTGTAATGCGGTTATGGTGAATGAAAATAAATTCATTATTCTTCTTAAATCACAGCTCATTGATTATGTTGAAACAATAATTATTCATTTATCCCTCTAGGAGTGTGATAAATGCAGCAAGAAACAGAAGAGCAGAGCTTTCTGTTATTTTTGTGGGAATATCCAACGATTACCAATTTGTGCACACTGTGGCAAAGTTAAATGCATGTTAAAAACTGGTGATTGTGTTGTAAAACATGCTGGAGTATTTACAACTGGAATGGGCATGGTGGTATGTAACACGTAGAAATGCGTATAATGGAAACGAAGAATTCAATGAATATAATTTAATTTTTTTCCATCCTTGTAGGGAGCTATTTGCGATTATTGTGAAGCTTGGGTTTGTCATGGAAGACGTTGTTTAACAAGTCACGCCTGCACGTGTCCGCTGATGGATGCAGTTTGTCAAGAGTGCGAGCGAGGAGTTTGGGACCATGGTGGAAGAATATTTCGTTGCTCATTTTGTGATTGTTTCTTGTGTGAAGACGATCAATTTGAGCATCAGGCATCTTGTCAAGTTCTAGAGGCTGAGAGTTATAAATGTAAATTATTTCAATGGATTTCTCGGAATTTCACTCATGAGCTCTCAATTAAAATTATAATGAGGACAATAAAAATGAAAATCACATAATTTTATTACGAAAAACGATTTCCTATTTAAGAAATCATAAACTACAGAAATTAATTTTTAATTATTTTCAAGGCCAATCCTGTAATAAGCTGGGACAATACTCCTGTCTCAGATGTAAGACATGTTATTGCGAGGACCACGTACGCAGGAAAGGTTTCAAGTATGAGAAGAACAAACCCATACCTTGTCCCAAGTGTAGCTTCGAAACTTCTCAAACTAAGGATCTTAGTATGTCGAGTAAGTAATTCACCATTTTCTCCATTATTAAATTATTCTCCACTCTATCTTTCCATGAATTATTTTCACAAGAGCGTTTTTTTTTATTTCTTCCCCAAATAATTACCGAATAATAAGATAACTTGCTTGTAATATCTACAGCGAGAAGTCACAAATTTGGAAGGCAAAATCAATCAACATATGATTCTGATGATGAAGGAAATAGCTACGGTTTTTATGGTGGTAGCAGCTACAATTATGGAGATGCTGAGGAAGGAAATGAAGATTCAGATGATGATGACGATGACGATGAAGACGAGGAGGAAGATGAAACGTCAACCGATTCTGAGGATGCGCATGAAGAAGAAACTAATGCTAATTCTGATGTGAAAAAATGATCATGGAGATATTTTTTTAAATGAATTCTAAAAATAAAAAATGGGTACGAGCCTCCTAATGCGCGAAAGCGTAGTATGTCGATAATTTTTTGTTGCCAATTTTTTCAAGCATCAGTATGAAATCATGTACTATCAATTTAATTTTCAATTCCATTTCTGAATTCGATTCCTCATATATAATATTGTTATATCTTCAGCTTCCATCGAAAGGGCTCTGCAAATATTTATTCAAAAAATTCAGAGAACCGTTTTCTTTCAATTTCTTTGAACTCGGTACATATAACTCTAAAGTTTTATTCTCCATTCTTTGCAAGAACATAGAACAAAGAATATTCGCTCTTTTCCCAAAATCTTCTGCCTATATCTGCGCAAAAATTACGCAACAGCTGCGGGTTCCGAAAATAGGGAAATTCACTCCTTCCAAATTCTTTCTCAGAATCACGTTAGGATTGTATTCAATATTTCCACGTTATAGTTACTCCAAAATGATTGAAAATCTTAAGTCTACGCCGGAGCCACCCCAAAAAAATTGAAATGCTTGGGGATTTCTTTTCGTGAATCCGTGAAAATCACATTTTTTTCATGTTTGGAGTTACGCAATGCAATCCAGTCATACCATTGAATTTTTTGCTCATTCCAGAGCAAAACAAAGCTCAACAAGTTCATCTCAAGGAGCCGCATAAACAGTGAAATTATGGCCAGGACTCGAACCCCCGAACTCCAAAAAAAGTTTTTTTAGGAAATTACTCACATCGCCATCTTCTGACGGGATATTCGGAACCGTATTTATCAGCAATGAAACACAAAAAAATAGTCGTTGAGACACGATCGACTATAATGTACATGTTTTGAGTATAGTATGAACATCATTGTCATCTCATATCTCCCCCTAGCTCTCACTGTAATTATTCTACGTGAGTGTACACGGGTAATAAGTTAAATTTATATTACGTTATTATAGCAGTGTATTTTTGACATTTTTTAATATTCATTATGAAGAAAAAAGTACAATGCACTGTGATCAATGAAGTTTCATCGCATTCAAGGATCACCATATCATTGTTGAAGATTTATAGTTCTCGATTGGTGCAAGAATAATAGACCGTCAAGTTCTCTGTGAAAATCAACGAAAGGAAAAGTAGTCTCCCTATTCCCTCATCTAAGTCACAAAAAAATTGCATCAAAATTCTATTACAACGTTAATTTTCAGAAAGAAAGAAACAAACATAAATTAATTGATAAAAGAAATCTTCTGCAGTGAGAATTAAAGTGGAATAACATTAGGTCATGTCGCACGTTTATGTGCTCCGTCATGGGTACTCTTGCGCAACGCACTGATGCACCACTTGTGTTGGCATTAGCCATGTAATAACCTTACGCAGGGACAAAACTGGTTACTTACTGGTTCGTTCGTTTTGTTTTTATACTTTTTGTTTTGGGTGTAAAGTGGGACTGATGTTTTATCGCGAGTGTGACTCGTGAGAGTGATAAACGAAGTTATTTACCTGGATGATGTGAAGGCGTTGCCCCACATCGGCGTCGTCGCCGTCGTGGGTTTTTTTCTTCCTCTTTTTCATTATTTGATTATACTATTATTTCGAGCATTTCATTCGATTAATGCTCAATTTTATGTCAAACGTCGGACTCTACCCGATTCTTTAAAATTGTGAGTAATTTATTTTCAATAATTACAGATGAAAATATAAATG
>JABSMS010023813.1:0-27726 GCA_018902275.1 Aleiodes sp. PSUC_FEM 10030003
GTATTTGAATTGAATTGAATCGAAGGATACTATTCAATTCAAAAAGTGAATTGAATATTCAAAATATGAATATTTTGAATAATAATGAATAATTCGAATGATTTGAATTATTCAATAATTTAAATAATTCAAATGATTCGGATTTTTCAGTAATTTGAATAATTCGGAGTATTCCATTGGTTTTGAATAATTTTCAATTTTTCAAATATTGAACACTTTTAAGAAGAGCGGACGAATTTTAAAGTTATCAGGGTGCCGATGAGTAGTTTGAGTATATCGAGGGTCTTAAAGCAGAAAGTCGTATGTGCCAAAATCAGGCTTGTTCGGCAAAAAGTCGTATCATATTCAGAATGGCTCACTCACAATTTATTAAGAACCCCTTTCTTGTTTCAACTGTTTCTACTTAACTTGTTTTTTTTCAAGCTGTTTAATTTTTTTATCCTATGCTCACGTATCTGTTGGTAATTGCATACTTGTTGCTGGGTTGTTTCACATGATGATTGTTCAATTGTGTCGAGGGTCATGTTCTATTCAAATTGAGGCAAGTTTGGATAGGCCGTCTGGGAGTACTGTTGAGTCACCATGAATTTCGTGAGCATCAATTATGCGGACATCAATTTATGAGCTTCTGCCAAATTATTAAGTTTGATAACATTAATGAGTCTACCATTTGGGAAATCATTAGCGTAAAATTTCAATTTCTTCCGTAACAATGAAAAAATAATAGAATAAGAGTGTCAACAAATGAATCAATATTAGGATGACTTGTTATTAAAGTTTGGCCCGCTAGGATTAAGCCTCTTCCACTTGAATTGGAGAGTTTGGCAGAGGTAAGCCACGGAGTTGTCACACGTCTTTCGACATTTGAAACTCACTAAGCTAAAGGGTGGTTTTAGTACTACACAGCACTTTCCTCAAATCCTCAATATCACTGTACACGCTATGATTCTGTGTAACTATCGATCACGTGAGATGTCAACGAAGCAGGAGGACAAGCAATTTGCAGTTCAGCTTACAACTCTCGTGGCCATTTGGCCTTTCTCTACATATATATTTCAACTGCGATTATATTGATTTCTAATTTATACTTGTCTTCCCAAATTAGTCCACTTCTTTCCTCTCGTTTAAAAATTTCAAACGCTCCATTTTAAAATCTTCATATCTTTTAACGTTTTGATTCAATGAAGAATAATAGCAGGTGAATTTTTTAATCAATTCACAATTGAAAAAAAATTCCCACTGAAAATCAGTGGATAATCCAAGTTTAAATGAATTTCAGTGGAATTTAAGTAGGCTTTCATTTTTTTAGGTCAAGTAGTGAATGGTTGAATGAAAATCTCAATTCTTATGCAAATGAATGGAATTGTTTCGGAAAGTGGGGAAAATAGCTATCGACAACTAATAGTTTATCGAATAAAAAATTTTTGTCTCCTTCATCATTAATTTCTAAAATTTCCGAGCATTCATCAGTAAAATTACACAAATTAATGGCTGTTTTCGAACTATTTATCCGTTTATTTAATTCATTCAAATTAATGGCACAAAAGATATCGCATCAAAAAGCTCCTGCTATTAGTTAATGATGACACTATTATACAATCAAGCTTAATGCGAGTTTAAGCCGGATTAAATTGGAAATATCCATGGGTGAATGATCAAAATAAAGTTACAGTTGTTTAATGTCCGATCGGTGGCTTGTACGTTTTTATCGTATTCTCATTTTTCCATTTTATTTTCCTCTTGACTGGGAATAAATGTTTCAGAGACAATTCGGAATGTCTAAAAGAAGATTTACGATAACTAGTGATCGTAAAATGAACTCTGGCATTGTAATAAATTTCCTTAATAATTGTGCACGCGATTTAATAACAAAATTTTTCCAGAAATGGACATCGAATCGATCAATGAAATTGATTAGAGAATTTAAAAATAAAAAAATGGGGTGTGTTTGTGCTTTTTGTCGTGGATCAATGGACTTTTAGTTTTGTACTACGCCAGGGGATATCGCCATGATTCTTCATTGCAGGAGTACGAAATTGTTGGATGAAATTCCCTGGAGTATAACTATGTACTCTGTCTCTGTATTATGTATATGTGTTGAAATATCGACTACGGAATTAGCTCGGGAATATGCATCCAGGAGCAAGCCTGGGCAAGCTTAAATATTTGGCATTGTTAAAAAATATATTAGTATATAGTATCCTTTCTTTTTGTTGACATCAAATATTATTTAAGTAACGCAAAATTAGGAAATAACAATTATTCAATTCTAAGTTTGATAAAATACTGAATTATTTACAGTTGAAATTCTAGTGAATGTATCCCAATGAGATAGCCATCAAAGAAGTTCGACTGTGTTTGAAATTGAATTTACATTGGGTAGTGGATGCTGTTACTCTATAGAGAGTGAACGATAAGCGAGAAAATAAGGATGAAAGTCTCTTGGTCGAGAACTTGAAAAGTTTGTGGGATAAAAAAAGTTGAGAAAAAAGAAGTAAAAAAAAGTTACTTCACAAATTGAATGGAAAAAATTGTGGACCACGATTATTCAGTATTTGTAGGGATTCCAAATATATTCCTGTAATTACGTTGGAAAATTTTGATGAAAAGGGATTCGTTGTATACAGAAAATATTGATTGTATGAAAGCAGAGAAGTTAATGATAAATACACCGTCAAAGAACTACTCCAATTCCATGCTCCCCGAATATTTCGAGAGAGAAATGAATTAACACATACTTTAGACAAATACATATGATATTCGTACTGTCTCTATAAAACACTTGAAATTTACAATTTTCCATCGAAAAGAGATAAATGTTGAATATGATGAATTTTATGGAAAATGTTTCAGAAATGCTGACAAATGTGACAGGAAAAATGACCGGTCCATTCGAGAAACTGGGATTATTCTACGCTACTTGTCAGCAGCACGGTGATCGTGAGGTCGATTTTTTCCCAGGTAAACCATTAGATTCAATAAATCAATGAGAACCTTTGTAAGCTTGTCTCAAAACATAAGCAAAAAAAATGAACAAAAGGAAGAGACACACACAGACACAACACAATTCCCGCAACACATCAATGGCTATTGGTAACCGGTGATGAGGGGGGAAAAAGCGTAGCGGCTTGTAGTGAAAAAATAAAAATAAAAAGTATCCACACAGTCACATGCACAACACACAAATAAACTATACAAGCCAATGGTATTTTCAACGGTAACCTCGACATTATTCCGTTCGCTGGCGCTAACAAGGTTGTTTTTAGCCGGTTCCAGGCATGCGGCCTGCAGACGCGGATTCATTCTGCATCACCTTTTTTCCCACTCCCTTCTCTCCCACTTCAACAAAAAAACAGCCGTGTTGATTCGCTCCCCTGAAAACTACTGATTTCCGCTTTTCACACTCCAGAAGAACAAAAAGGATTGCGATGTACAACTAACTAACGCAAAAATTATTCAGTTGAAAAAGAATAGTTTCAAGAAAAATACGAATAAACAATGTCGGTTTTTTCAACTCATGGCTCTATTGCACAGAGCTTTACACTTGCCAGGTCATATCAATTATTCATACACTAAAATCCATGGGCACACCTGGCCGATAACCTTTACAAATTTTATGCTGCATCACGTTCTTGATTGACACTTTTTTTATTTTTTCATCTACTTTTTATTTATATAACTATCTCACCTGAATAAAAAATCTATTTCATATTCATTACACGTGGAAAGTCCTCAAGGAATAACAAAAAGTAGCAGACAATGGATGAACAAAAAAATAGAAGACGTTTTAAAAGTCTAAAAAGTTGAGGAAAAAACGAGTTGACAGATAAATCCACAAGGGAATTGCTTTAGAAACTTTGGAGGACCCGTTCGTATTGATAAAAAAGGGATTTGAAAGTGTTCCAAATGACTTGCTATTTTTATTATTGTTTGGAAAAAAATTACAATTTCATAAGAAATTCCTCTGTTTCCATTATTCTCTTTCAAAAAAATTCCACGATATTGGAAAACTTATTCATTTTAAATCGAGTAAACACCTGCTCATCGCTTCAGTAATCTAAAATTGATCATTCTAAAATGAAAAAAGATCATTCATTTAATTTTACCTGAGCGAATTTTAATAACTGATAGGATTTTTCAAATCAGGATTAGTATCTCTAGATTGAAATATTTCTTTCTGCATTCAAGTAGATATAGAGAATGATATTAAGTGAGAATAATATCATAAATTCCACAATAATCCGCTATCTCTAATACCTGAATGAATGCATTAATATTATTCCAGAAAAGAATAATAATAAATTAAACGCATTTTCCGAAATATTTCGATAATTTCAGGTGCTCTCATTTTGAATATCTCTTGTTTGATAACCCAGAACTCGGACGGATGGTACAACAATTCTCTGTTTAGATCCAATGTTCGTATGTGTACGATCATAAACCGATTTCCGTGAGTGGATTTCGACGCTCTGTTTGAATCGTGATCGAAGGTACATGGGTACTTTCCGTACTAAAACTATAGATTCACTTGCATACAATGCAAATGCCGGATATATGTGAACCGCAGCAGTCATGTCCTTAAATTCATGTAATGCGAGGATACACATTTCCATAAAGACATTTCAGTGCCTGTCAGTTCAAGAGATTGTAATGTGTAATGATTTTCCCTTCAAATGAAGTCACGTTAACGAAAATTGAAAAACGTGATCTGCCTTAACGATGTGACATTTCAAATGTTCTTATCATCAATCTGTGATTGCTCAAAGAGATTCGATATTTTTCAGCGATTCAAATTAAAGTAAGATAGATATTCGGAGTATTGGTGACAGTTACAATAAACTAGGAAATTTCAAATAGAATTATTGTCTGGATAAATTCGAAAAGTTGTTGCCCACAGCATCACTTCGGTCCTTAACATCACAACATCGGAAACTTTTTCGATACATCACCGGACATTCAAACTATTTACTTTTCAAATTTTCACAGTCTATTTCTCCCTACCTGTTCAAGTTCAGGATTATTAGGGCCTCAAGAGCATAACTTTTCGATCGAAGATATAATTTCTAACAGATACATGCGACATTGATGAATAGTAAAAATTTCGGCGATTTTTTTACAAAGAATTTAAAACATTAATGGTCCACCTTTTAAACACTTACAATTGACGATGGGCTAGTCAATGAAATTCAATAGCATCCAATCTCTATCTGGATTCAATGAAATAGAAAGATGTAAAAAGAAGAATGAAACATTCCGAATAAATAGTGTGGCTTCGTATAGAATAATCGATAAGCTGATGAATTCGGTGGAATTTTATTAACTGAAATCACAATATGACTGCTATTTGGGGAGTTGACTGAGTATTTCATCACCGCAGATAGATTCAAGAAATATATTATTCAGTAGTTGAGAAAACGGAAAAGTGTGTGGATCTAGTGTCTCAAATCTCTCCAGATCATCTCATGGAAAGTTACTTGAGAAAGCCACAAAAATAAATCTGTACATGAAAATTGATAACACTGTCACCAAGTTTCATGAATGAATAATGATGAACTTTAAAAAAAAAATCGAAATGCAGGATAAAACACCAGAATAGCTGTTGGTCGAATATTAATTTTTCATGGAGAAATTTTAATTGGATTAAAATTCCGAAAAAAGTCGAACTGAAATTGATTATTGAATGTTAAAGGTAATTTTGTTATCGAGGCAATGTTTCTAATTGAATTGCTCGATAGTAATCTTGGCTCTTCCCGTTTGCAGTAGTTGGATTCAAGTACTACAAACTGTTCAAACCAATAGTTTTCTACCTCTGTCTTTCACCCCTCCTTTTAAGAGAGAGATAACTGTTAATTTACTGCTTGGAGAAAAAAAATTCTAACATTTCAACTAGAATCGAGAAAAGAAGGGAATCGAAGAAGAAATATTCATAATTATTTTCTTTCATGCTGCAAAAGTTCAGCGTGTTCATAACGTTTATTACATTTTATAGTATCGAAGACTACCAACCAAAATGCAATGGCACGCATTTTATGTGGAATAGCAGAGATACTTCTTTACACAGTGCGTCGTTAAAAGCAAGGAATAAAAATACCTCGCTTGGTATACTGTCATAAAAAAATCCTCCATACTTTTCAGCCATTCCGAGGAGTAGATGAAACGGATGTACATGAGCATTTTCAAGTATATACGAGTTCATCCTGACTGGTTATCACGAGAAAGGTCTGGCCTCCTCTCATTCTTTTTAGAGGAATGAGTGGTCTCGACATCACGAGTTCAACTGAGATTTGCATGCACATTTTATTCTACCATATTCCATTTCCGAAACGCTTTATTTTCCCAAAGCAAATATCATTCCTATGCAGTTTTTTAAAATGAAAAATATTTAATAAATAAATTCATGTAATTTTGTTGCTTCATTTACTAAAGGAAATGATAAGTAAGAACATAAGTTACTGTGGCTCAAATTGATTTATGTGCCATGCTAGCAAGAAAAAACATTTTGGATGGTTATGGAAGTCCAAAATGGAGTTGTAAATTAAGGTTATCTCATTTGCGAGAACCGTAACAGCCCAAAGTTGGCCTATAACGATATAAGTTGTAAAATGTATAGCTCAAATAACCTAGGATTTCCAATTCCTTCTGTACAACAACCGAAAATTTTTCTACAACCTTGTAACCGCCAAATATTCCAATTATGGAACCTAATATTGCTGTCCAAAAAGTTATTTAAAGCGGAAGGAGTAGAATAAAATGAAAACAAGCCATGTGAGCTTGGCCTGATTAAGGCAATTGTGTATTTTATACTTCAGAATATTTTCGTCCAGCTTATCGATAAAGAAAATAATTCAAGATCCATCATTTCGATAAGTTTGCAAATTATGGTAACTTTGTATGTTTTCTTTTATCGTCATCATTGTATTACACGCAATAAAACTTTTCAAAGAATTGACCAGGGTGTTCTAAGGCTCCTTGGCAAAAAAAAGTAAGAGAAAGCAAGAGAAATAAGTTTCCTCTCACAAGAGAGTAAGAAGAAGCTTCGCGTGATTCTGAGGCTTTAGCATCGGAGGCGCCGACCCACTTGTACATTACCTCCCATGCCAGAAGCTTTTGTTCGTAAAACCACAGAATCTCGAAGGCCATATTCTCCTTCCCTTTTCATCCATTTCCGCTCTCTATTAGTCCGCGATAACGCCATTTGGATAAAACGAAATGGCGTAAATGCTCTCCGTGGGCTACCTAAATCGCTATATGTCGGTGCCAATTAAGTGCGCAGAAACGATTAACGCGTGAGATATCACCTTTTTCGTTTTCAGTTTAAAAACCTTGAGTCATATATCACGAAAGGCAAATTCTGATTTATCGCCCATAACGTGTACGTGGGTATTATTTATGACTCGAAAATTTTCGAAATAATTCCCAATTTAAAAATTACGTTCTGTAAAGTATTGAGTTTTTCAAATTCATGCGATTGACATATGATTGGTCCAGGAACAATAAATATTTTATTGATAAAATGATTCTTTTTCCGGTAGAATAAGTAATGAAAAATTCCTCCAATTAATCAATAGAACATTTAAAAAGTCGACATCCTTGGGCGAATATTATCCATTCCAATCAATCGTTAAAAAAAACTCAGATTTAATTACTGTTACCTGAAAATAGATTTCCTTTCTTATTTGAATATTTCATTTATAGTGTGGCAAGGTAACGAGTAACGAACTTACACGGTGGCTTTGATATTCTCTCACCTCATTACAAGACCATTAAAAAATCAATGTTGCAGTATTACGTAGGGTAATGAAAGCAGAAACATCAACCATTTTAATACTCCTGTACCAGTATAAACGATTATTAATATTTCAAAAATGTCAATAAAACTCATGACGAAGTTTTAGATGTTACGGCATATGTTTGGATATATTAAACGTGTTTGCTTCTCCTCTCTCGTAGCTGCCATGAAATTTAACTTGTTATCTGTTACACTGCAGCAATTTAAAGGACGAGGAAATATGGGACAATGCACGAGAATGAATGTTTCCCAAACACAACTCTAGGGAGATATTTAGAATTTTTTAAATCAATTTTTTTCAACCACATTTTTAATGTCACTCAAACCATGAAATTCTTCCCTTATTCACAGCATATGGTTAACCAGAAGAGAAAAAAACGATTGTGCTTCAAATTGAGTTGTTTTCCTCATGGTTTTTTTCTATATACTCCGGCAGCACGTAATCAAACAAAACAGAAATCAGAAAAAATTCTGCACATATTCATGTCACATGCTTCAAATCATACAACATAAACAAGCAAAAAAGAATCATCTGTTATGCATCGCGGTTTTGTAAAAATTCAATTTGTGCAAAAAAAAGAAAAATTGCGTGATTGTTCTGTTTCAAGTTGAAAAAAATATAGCCAAAGGCTATTTGCTCTGCGAGTAGCAAATAGATCCGGTTCCAGTTCGGCCAACCCATACACTTTTTATTATTATTTTTTTCATCTCTCATTATTTTTTCCGCATGAACAGTAGTAAAAATTACAAGAATTCTCCTATATGAGGGTGAATTCATTTGAAATTCTCGCTGCGTGTTAGATGGAGATCGCACTCTATTCCCTGACGTATCGAATAGCCCCGATCTGTTTCCAATATTAAGTGCATCATATACAAGATATAGAAGGTAGAAAGAGCGTTACTTTATCCATGATTAAATTTAATTACAGTTTATAATTTATTGGAGGAATTGGGCGGATACTTACCACCCAAAGCATCAGCACCACCGGATATTACTTCACTAGTTGCGACGCTTTTGGAGGTCAATGGTGCACCGTTATTTGATCTTTATCTGGATGTTGATCTTTATGATCACTCAAGGACATCGGTTTTCCTTGATTTACCATCAAAAAATAAGGCTGATAGTGTTTTCGCAGACAAACAAGTAAGTAATTATGGAATTAGTTCATGCATCTAATTTGAAAAAATCTAAATTTCTCCATTCATCAATCTCGTAGTTTCTTTTTTGTTTCCCTTGAAGAAAATATTAAATCCAAAAACTTTTGATGTTGCAATCATCATTATTAATTGAGCCATTTTCCAAGAACCAAATTAATCACTTCGACAGGAATCCATTAATCTTAACGTGAAAACTTGACGATAGAAAAATCCCTTAATTCAAATAAATGATGTTAAGTTAGATAATTCGTTTCATCGAATTAAAATTCAATGTTCACGTCAATGCTGAGAGTACATAAACGAAGCATTAGAAGCCTAGGTCGTGACTTTAATTACCCACACCTAAATTCTCAAAGTGTAATTACTCTATATAGGAAGATGATAAAGAATATAGCTATAATATATTTTATGTTATATATATACGAAGTGTGGGGTTAATATTGCGACTGCCAAGCGCGGTGGAATTAATTGGAGTGGAAGAAAAACGATCCTGTATCCATCGACGTGTGTGGACCGGAAACGGGTGAAAAGAGATTTAACGGAATAGAGTAATATCTTTGAGACTTTCCACCCTCTTCTCGTTCTTTCATACACACTCACGTATAAGTCTTTCGTCATTTTTCCAATTTCTTTAGTTCTATGGCTTCCAAGCGAAGCTAAAAATACATCTTTTTAATACGGATATTTTTTTCCTCTGAATGTACGGATTTTTCATTTGATTTAATTGACATTCGCTACACTCTCATTGCATGTAATATATGGGAGATTGAATTTCCTGACAGGAGTGGAAATGAGATTTTCCGCTTTTCCTGTAGTAGATGTATACATATGTATTTGTTCGTGGTTGCGTTTTAATTTAAAAAATATATGACCAACTTTTAAAATACGTAGAGCTGCTCTAATAAATGTAATTAATTTTCTTTCTACTTTCTAATGTTTATTTCTCTTTTCATTCTACTCTGAGAAATTCAATTCGAATCATTAACAGGATTCTATAAAAATTAAGAAGGAAAACGAAATACCGAGTGGAATGTTCGATCCAAAGTAATAGGGTCTTTTTTTTCAATCGATTGCCGGTAAAGTTTCAAACTAGTTTGGACGTCAAGTGAGGTAGTAGAAAACAAAATTAGCGAGGAAAGAGAAAGAAGCAGAACGGGAGAAGTGTATCAGTGAGAAAGTTCAGTATTATTCTTCACTGGCTGGAGTTTCTGCCAAAAGTTAGGAAAAGAGAAGGGCAGAGTTGTAGATACATTATAGTTGTGTAGTACCCATAAGCAATGGGCCAGCACATACTGAGAATGTACACAGCCAGTCCACTTGACATTTCAAGACCTTTGTGCCATCTACTTTACGTGTACTGAGAGCACGTGAAAGAACAAAAGGCGATTCTTAAATAGTTGAGGGAGTCAAGGAGGTTATCTTTTTGAGAAAAATAGTTTAGGGGGAAAAGAAAGGAAACAGTAAAAAGAAAGAGGCTTTCGCCGATTAATATTCGAGAAACGCATGCGCAATGTGGTTAATACGTTTTCGGTTTGAGGGAGGTAGGGCTCTCGTCGCGTAAACAAAGCTAGTATATATCGAGAATCGATATTGCAATATCAGTGTGTTAACATTATGAAAGGCCAACGATTGTCCTTTTGACGTTATTTGATGTACGACTCTTGCACATGTATTAGAAAATTCTTCTAACCGACTATAGTGTAAATTTTTAATTTTCAATTTTATGCATGTACTCGTAATACTTGTTGCTAGTGTAAGAATTTCCCTCTTTTTTCCTAATTTCGCATCATATTCTGAACTTGAAACAAATTTGTGAAAATATCATCTAGAACACAATGTTAAGACACAGACTGAACTGTGATGAAAACAATATCAACAAATTGACAGAGAATGATTATTTTTTGAAATCTGATTTTCATTTTTCAACGTGGGGAACTAAACATGGAAAGAAAGATTTGCTGCGGCACCGGAAGGAAACTGTCTGGTGGAAAGATCGCTCGTTTCGACAGTTAACGGAGATATCTAACAACGGAACACGACGATCTGGAGCCAAGAAGTCGATCTCTAGTGTGGCTCGAACGCTTTGGGGGATATGTTACAAGGGGGACGAAGAGAAGAGTGAAGAATAAATGGGGGGTAGAATGAGTTAGTTGGACCAATGCCAAAATCTGCCTGACGACACTGCGAGAATCGTTCTAATTTTCCACTACGATTCTATATAATTCTTACTCGGCCTTGTCTTCTGCCACCTCTTTCATTCACAAGTCATCAGTTTTCATCACATCATTTCCAATCCTTTAAATCAAAACTTTTTATCTTCATTTTCTTGTATGATCCAAATGCAAAGAAAATTGTGATAACCCCTTTGTAAGTACAAACACGTTAACGCCGAGGGTAACATGCATTTTACGTAACACGATTCGATAGTTGGCACGCTTCCGGCCTGTTTGCCCATGACCACGCAAACTTTTAACGACTCACCTCTACTCAACTCTCCCTCATCCACCAGCACGTACACATTTGGCATGTATACCCTTTTATTTTATTCCCCATCCTCTTACTCTTCAATTCCACACGCGAAGGAGTTATATATTGCGGAGGAAGGAAATATTTAAGAGTATTAATGATTCAATAGCTAACATAAAAACTAAGTTTGCTTTAGATAGAGTGGAACCATAAATTTCTTTAATTGAAAAAAATCCCATAAATCTCTTCTTTTTTGGGAAACCAGAATTCAACGGTCAACCCTTCGATTCTACTACCAGATAGGGGAAGGTGGTGTAAAGCACATCAGGGGTGAAAGTGATATATTGAATTTTAGGTGAAATTTCATTATTCTATGTAATGGAAATTGCGCGAGAAGGTTAAAATTGTATTTTCCTCTCAATGATTCTATTGGAGAAATTGAGCAAATTTTCGATGGAAAATACTGGATCGGATTGTCGTAGCTCACAAAAAATAAAAAAACAGTGTAAAGGTGAGCTTATTACCCATAAATTGAAGTGTTTTCACATGGATTTTCAATGAATCTGTTTTCCCTTGGAGTTCATAGAAAAATCAGTTCAGAACCACCTAAATCGATGGGATGTAAGCTAATATCTAAGCTATTTTTTTCATTCCTTGCGCTACAATGATTAGATCTATAGAGTTTCGGGAAAAATGAAAAATCCTCGAGAATGAGAAGAGTTCGGTCTTTAATTTTTGGCCAAAACAATCGAATTTTCAAAAGCATATTTCGTGTGATGGACATCTTCAGTTTTCGAATGAAGTCATTGAAAAAATTATATCACAAAACATTTAATTGGAATAACCATTCTACTTCAGTTTTCTCTATCCATTAGTGAATAAAATAACAGAATTGATGATCTTATGTTATTATTTCAAGGATTCATAACATCGTTCATTCATTCATTTAATTTCAGGAGGATGGACCAAGGTGGCGCGAAGACCTCAGAAGATTAGATTTAAAACGAAAGAAGCGCTCAAACCCCGCTGAGAGTCGTGCATATACATTCATCAAGGTATGAAAATGAAACAATGAATTATAACCAAAGATTTGAAAATCCGAGAAATTCTCGGTTGACTGCACAATACAGTCCGTAAAAAAGTCTCATACGATGCGGAAGAGAGATCATACGTATCATTTTTTCTCGTCTAGCACTTTTCCCCCAACTGTGTCACATTGGCTTCCCAGAATCTTCCCATTTTTCTTTCCCCAAAAAGATACTGGAAAGAAAAAAAGACTTTTCTCCGTCTTGCAGTAACTATATGTAGTCTACCAACCACACCAAGGAAGAGTGTCATATCTGCAGTTGATCATAAATTTGATCTCCATAAAAGAATGCTGAATGAAAAAATTGCGGAAAAAATCATCTTTTTTTTTTGCTTCTCAATTTCATAGAATCAGTTTCTATATATTCTACGCAACAGGATCTGAATTGTTGTACAGTGAGTTGGGAGAATGAAACAAGAGAGCCGGAGATGTAGGAGAGTCCACCGGAACAGTAGCCATAAATTTTATCCATTTTCGGATGAGAATTTGCATTGGCTTCTGTGGTATCACCTTCTCTCTCTCTTCCAAATCTATACTCCAACAATACAACCCCGTTCTTGACCCACTTTTCATGGCGACAACTCCTCCCCCTCGATGTTAACGATCGAAATTGAAATCGCTACCTACGATCACTGACCATAACCTCCTTTCTAAACTAAATTTTTCTCTGGATCGATGCAAACTTGATATAGATGGGCCACGTATCTCCCGAATTGAGGCAGAAACTTTTAATGAAACATCACCAGCACGGACCAATTAATCATGAAGAATTCATCAACTTCTCCCACATATAGCATTTCTTTACTATGGAAAAAAATTACCCACCTCACGTGGCATTTCGCTCATTACGGGCAACTTCATTTTACTTGGGAAAGAATAAAGAGAGCGAGGAAAAAAATACCGAGTAAAATCGCAGCCTGATTCTTGAGTTCACCTCGCAATTTTATTTAATTTTTTTTTCTACCCTTTCCCTCTCCCTCACTAGTTTTTTTTTTCATTCTTTTTTTTTAGTTAGAGTTCATTTTCACGATTCCACAAGCTACACCACATCGACGCGGCGAACCACGGCAACGTGGCTTTGCGTGTTGCTGCACCAACCTCTGGATTTTCCACTAAATCATGCAACTAACCACTCTGCTTTACTTTTAAGGGGTAAAAATCATTATATAAAAAAACACAATGTACGAACAAAATCTTTGTTATTTTTCAAAATTTATAATTGGAAAATTCATTTGAAATTTTGTCAAAGAATCCAGTTGCACTGTCTCAATTGAAGAGAATAAAGAATGATAACAAGGTATTATGTGGTCTCGCCAGACCGGTGATTTTTCATCTTTTATTACCCCAGAGGATACATGTAGGATTAAATTTGAAATTATTAACACTACTCAATTTTGGCTTTAACGACCAATAAATTCCTTTATTGAAAATGTCCAAGGGCTATGTAGAATGACTGTAAAAATAATATCAAAAATATGAATAAAATGGAGCAGAAAAAAATATAAACATGAAGTTTATGAAAAACGGTAACTACACTGTTACGCGCTTTATTGCACAGCAACATTTGTGGAGTATACGATCCTCCCACCCTGCAGTTCGAGGGTTACAGATATTTGAACGGTTTCCGATTCATCGAGCGTCCAAGACACACTGTCTAAAAAAATTCTATTCACTGTTCAACTGGAAAAGCCAGACTTATTCTCAATAGATTCAGCAATTCCTCTATTTTTCTCCAATTCGATAAAGCTTCAAGAATAAGATAGAAAGAAGTGGAAAAAAAAGACTTCAGATCGAATTTGAGGGTCTTGAAGGACTATAGAGCGAATTTTTGGAAGATATCTTGACTAGGAAAGAAGCGATATCCGTCACGGATATTGCTTTAGTTACCATAACTTTGACCTTGGCGAGAAGGGATTTGGCTTGTTCGATAGTATGTTTTACTAAAATAGAGTGTGCTACACGAGCGAAAGATGGATGATGAAGTTTTCCTTCAGATAGTGCATCTTAACCTGTCACTAATGATAAATAGCTACATATGGTCTATTCAAGTCTGTACTTCAATTTCGTATCGAAGAAAATTCTTTTTGTTCAGCTTTGAAATGACGTTATGAAAAGTAGGGGATTTACGAGATCATGTTCGAACTATTTGCATATCTCTACATTTATCACTACGACTGAATTCGTGTAAATGCCAATAGAATTTAATATATCATTCATGTAAACGGAGAAAAAAAATGTTGTTGATAATCGTTGCGAATCGCTGCACATTTCGATTAGTAGATAATTAATGACCGTGATAACATATTCTATTCCGTAAACTATTAATATTCATATATCAATGTATTTGCATTTAATTTGCAATTTATATGCGTCTCCATGCCAAATTCGTTCTCGCCTGAGCTTCAGAAGAGCTTCACAATATCAAATTTTTATTCAACCACATGAAGAGGAACTTCAATCATCATTGACGTAGCCATTTTCTTTCCGTAAATATAAATTTTGTATTTTTCTGAAGGAGGATTCAGTTTGAGAGTAAGAAATTTTCTTTGATCTCGAGTACATTGTTTCACAATTTCTTCCCTACAAATATGAAATTTCATCTCATTTACTCCGAATGTGTATACCATGTGCCATTTATTCTTGCATCTTTACTTCTTGCAGAATTCGAGAGCAGAACAGCGATGCCGCAGAATCGAGAAAATAATCCAACGTTTCTTACCCAAGGACATGGAGAAGAGAGAACGATCATACGAGGCGTATCTGCTGATGCAGTTTTGCCTAGCACTCAGCAAGGTATTTTTCTTCAGTTCATTTATTTTTTCTTTCCATTCAAGAATAAAAGAATTGTCCATTCACCGAAACATTCGAAGGGAATTTCCGAATATTTTAATCTTGGGGAAAAACGAAATGATCTTCATCTCAAGAAGTTTAGAATGGGTTTTCAGGAAAAAATGTATCTTTCAATTTCAGATATACCCCAGACAAAAAGATCTGTACAACTGGGTAGACGTAGACCAACGTGTTTACGTGCCTTACAATCTCACGTATTTGCAGGACAGTTTCGGTTATGTAAGTTTATATGACAAATGACATTAATAAATAATATCAAGATGTATCCGCTGAGGATAGCTCGTATTATTCAAATGGTTGATCCTCGGTTAGATAAGGTGGGGGACGCTGCTAAATTCAACACTAGGTACCAACAGTAATATCCTAAATTTGTACAATCGTGGATATAATAGTGATGAACGTCTAGTTTATGTTTACGTAACTGCGCCACGTTACTTCAGGAGTCTTGGCAGACTGCTCAATCAATTCTCAAACAGGTGAGTTAAAAACATGAAACATGCTACTCATCTTAAAACTCGAAAAAAAAATAATTATGTAGGGGAAGGTGCGGTAAAATGGAGACACCCTAGTCTTGATCGAAAACTCGAATTTTCAAATAAATAAAAAAAATTAATTTTGATACATGTATTTTTACTTAAATTTCCTCAGCTTTCCAATGGAATCATCAGAAAATCTCTATCTAAAACCGTTCAATTCGAGTGTCCATTTTACCCCACCTTCCCCTATATAAATTGGAAAATCTTATACTAAATGAAATCCCTCTGAAAACATAAATTGATTAATGCTCTTCTAGTACGTTGAGTACAGTTTCATTCTAAAAATGCAGCTTTTCACATTCAGTGACATAACTTAATCGAGTGCATTGCGCATTCGGAGCCAAAAAGCTTCACTGCCCATCCTTGCAGTAACCTTATGATAAATTATGCAAACATGTACATGCGAATTCCTACTTGGCAAACCGCAGACATTAATTTCAGCTGATTTCATCTCGGTTTGAATTCAAATCTCTTGGTCACACCGAAAAGGATTTTAACAAAAATAAAAAGGTATGAAAAAGATGACAAGATAATATGAAACCCACGGTCGGACAACATGTACATTTGAAATTTCAAATTTTCATCAAACTTATAAAGAAAGGTTGACCGTGAGATACATTTACTGATGTGAACAATGCACCCGACAATTTTAATGAGATTACAGTATACTTTCATCCTTTATATTGCATTTGGGAGTAAGATAAAACTATGCTACCGAGTAACCATTATTTTCACATTACAGTAGTGTGATTAGAAATTTAAATGTAGTTTCGTATCACCAAAATTTGTTATTTCATCGTAATATTCATAGATCAATTTCTACCACCAAAACACAGAGTATTACCCTAACAGCAGTGCTCGTTACAGGCAATAAACGTGCTCTATATACATTTCTCAGTTCCATTATGGGCCTTCGAACCATTTACAACATAAATATGCCATTATCAAGCTGTCGGTATCAGTAAACATAAGCCTACATATATATACACAAGTACTGCCGGCAGATGTAGACAAGCGAATCAGTATGCACAATGAGTAAATGATAATGAAAACTTTAGAGCTCCGTAGAGTGAAAATTTCATGTCTCTCCTTTATAATTCACACTTGCGAGAACGGAGATACCGATGGCCAGTTTCAAATGCCAAATCCTGCAAGCAGGGAAGCGGGGAAATATGGATTCAGATAGTAGAAATGCCGAGCAGCCGTGGGATTTCACCCAGATTTGGGGTTACTAAGTGATGATGATATGCGTGACGGGCCTGAGGGGGATAAACGTTCTCGATCGGTTATAATACCTCTCCAATATATCTACAATGCCAGAATGAAATACCACACTTGAATAAACCATTTGCTAGTCACCCCTTTATGTATAACTTCGAGGGCATTATCCTTGAACGGGCAGCCAGATGCTACACCTTGTGCTAATTACCCACCTACCTCTATTGCCATTGAGCATAAATATTAAGCTGAGGATTTAAAACTCAAGTAATGGAGTTTTTATGAATGGCTTTATCTAGAGAAATAAAGACATTTTTTTAATCGAGAAAATGGAGTTGCCCTGGCTCCGTGGGAATTAAAATTGAAGAATAATTTAAATGTTGTAAATGTTATCTTCAACTTAATTAAGGTGATTCCATCAGGGCAAGCCGAAAATTTCAACTTCCCAAATTTATCAGATCCAACAATGCAGCTATCTGATAGCATTATCCCAAAACTTGGCGCATTTTATTGTAACAGTTGGAACTAATTAATCGTAATTAATGTTTCGCTTGTTACAGGATCGTTCATAATGGCCTCCTGCTTCTGTATGCTGTGGATACACTCCATGATATCGTAAACGTGACTGCAAGCAATAATTGGAATGTCTCCTGCAGTAAGTTAACAAAGAATCTTTTTGCTGAAACTGTGGGCGCGGTATACGTACAACAATATAAGCCACAGTCCTTGGAGATACTGGCTAATAGAGTAAATATTCATTTTATTAATGAAATTACATTACTAATGTAATTGAATAAATAAAATTGTAAAAAGATTAATTATCTGTGAAAAAGGTTGAAAAACTGTTTGAAAGAATAAAAGAGACACTCGCTGAAAGAATGCTAGTGATGTCATGGCTAGATGATGAAACCCGTGCACAGGCCTTACTAAAGCTCACCGGGTTACGGGGAAAGTTTCACGTTTGGCCTGGTTTTCATAACGATACGCTTCTTACTCGTGAAATGGCCGAGGTAAGAATAGCTGTTTCTTCTCTTCTGTTTCCTCTATCCTATCATCTTTATCACTCACTTGAATATTCATTCTACAACGCTTTTTTTTCTCATCTTTCCTCTTCTCTTTAAGGTTGTCATTGAGCCAGACAATTTCTTTAAGAGTGTTATCAGAAGATTTCGACAAATACGAAGATTACACGAACAAGTTTTGAGGACTAGTGTTAATGATAGATGGCGACATCCTTATGCTGTTAATGCATATTACGAATCGTCTACCAATTCAATAGGTAAAAAAATTTGAATCTATCATTCTTTTTTTTAATTACTGCATGATTGAGCGTTTATCGAGAAACTCTTCCTTTCTATGAAAGTAATACCACTTGCAATGATGACTGCATGGTCATGGTCTTGGGAGGGTGGACCAGCTTATGCAGCACATGCAACGTTGGGATCTGTGATTGCTCATGAAATACTCCATGCCTTTGATCTACATCATCGAAGATTACCAGTTGATCCTGATATTGGTGTTGATAATTGGTTGTGGATAACACCAGAATCATGGAATCGATTGGAAACGAAAATTGAGTGTGTTGGAAAACTTTATGCTAAGAGATTTTGGAGAAAAGTTCAGTTTTACGGTAATCAGGTGGATGTTCAGGTAAGAGAAAAACTAAGCGTCCATCAATTATGGATCACACATAAAAGTAATTATATTAATTATAGTTCGATTGGAATGTCACGAGAAACGAAAATGTCGCTGACATTGGCGCTCTACAAATATCCTATCAGACGTGGCATACACTCACAAATGGTAAAGACAGAACATTACCGAGTTTAGAAGGACTACGTCCGAGCCAGCTATTTTTCATAAGCGCCGCCCAGACTTATTGTTCTAACATGACTGCCGAGGCCTACATCCTCTCCGTTGAGCTCGACTATCATACCCCATCACCGGAAAGGTAATTAAACGAGAGTAATTTGAATTCATTACTTTATATTATTAATTACAGAGTCGCATAGAAGAGCAAAAATTACCATTGTTTGAAAGAATTAAGATCCATTCTAGACAGAGATGAATTTCTAAAAAGCAATGAGTATTTTCTCTCCTCGTTTTTCACAATTAGTGAATATGTTCACTTTTTTCATTTCTTAAATTGCAAAATCCACATTCCAAGTAATGAAATTGAAAATTAAAATGTCATGTCTTTTGTTACTAGGGTTAATGTCGTAATGATGAACTCACCGGCCTTCGCCGATGCCTTTCGTTGTCCCGCTGGTGCGCGAATGAACCCACCAAATAAATGCAGCACGTGGTGATTGAACCACTCGTACCCAACACGGGACCACAATTGTTGTTGAAATGGTTATTTTCAAACGGTGGTTTGGACGATTGACCATTTTATATGGTGTTGGCTCAAATTCGCGACGCCTTTTTATTAGATGATCCACGTCGCGTTCATGGAAAATATTAATTTTATCTTTTGTCATTTACTTTACGTTACGAGGAGCGATCCGACATTCAAACCAATTGAATCAGGTATAAATCTGAACAATTTTCCTTTCAATTTTATATTTTTTCTCTCAATTATTGACATCATTTTTTCTTCTTTTTTTTTGTTAAAGGTAAATGAGGGATCGTTCAGTGAAGAAAATGGACGCGACGACGGGTCGTTAGATCGATAAGCTTGTTATAGAATTTTCAAAGTCTAAGAAAAAAAAAGAATTATTGAGAATGATGTAGTCAACTGGAATAAGGAGTTAAATGCACTTATTTTTTTCAACGTCTTCAGAATAGGAAGAGGGACGCAAATGAAATTCGTTCCATGAAAGAAGAAGGAGTCACTTCCGAACATGATGAAAAGCATGGTTTCAGTCAATCGATTCTCGCGAAATTTGGAATATAAAAAGTTTAATCATAAAAATGTTTTTCATTCACGAATGGAAAACTGCTGAAGCAAAATGACTTTGTTTATAACATTCGAGAATCAAATGTTTTTCTATCCGTATAATAGAGTAACTTCCATTTACGTCCCATTCACAATTTACGAGTTCAATTAACTTTTTAGATTTTTTTGTTCAAGCTCTCTCATCTCTTTATTCCAATTAACTACAGAACTGGTTGAAATTTATCGGCGACAGTCGAGCTCATTGTTCGGGAATAAAAAATTGAGTAAACTAATAACAATTAATTATTGTAACACAAACATGTAAACATACACATATATACAGAACACGCCATTAACGTTTAAAATCCCGAGTGAGGCTTTAGAAATTCGAAAAATAATTGAACTTTCATTGAATTTAGTGAGAAGTGGACTAAACTTCTTGATTTCAGTTACACGTGATTTTAAAAATGAAACGTAGTGATTTATGATTCGAAACTTAATTCGCAATGATAATAGTCAGTGACCTGAGGTCAGTGAAAAATTTTAATAAAAATTATGAAAATAAAAAAAATTTAAAATACAATCGAATCAAACTAAGATTAAGAAATTGATTTGTTTCACTTTTACGGCGTATTATGAAATCCCTTGTCCCTATGGAGGAATGGCCGATAATGTTGTTTGTAGAGTAAAAAAAAATTTAAGATATGTTGAACAAAAATTATTGAAAAAAATAAATGAAAAAGATATATATATATAAATATATATACACATACAAAAATGCAAGAATCGCAAACTGTGATAGTCTTCGGCATTGCGCAATTCAAGCTATTTTTCTTTCACAGACTATTTTTTTTTTCTTCATCGTCAGAAGGAACATAATAAATTTAAGATATCCTTTCTCAATATTGATGATATATTTTTGCTTTTTTGTAAATAAAAAATCACTATTACTCATTCCCAATTCTCTTGAATAAATTTCTTTCTTCTTATTGAAAATTAATGTTCCTCAGACTCTTTTTTATTATTTCCATTTGCAGTTCAATTTGAACACAAACGAAAAAAGAAAAATTGTGCTTTTAAAATTTTGTCAATACCGGTAATTTTGTTTTTAAAAAACACCAAATTATAAAAATATGAGTGTAATTGCTGATGGCTCGTATAGCTAAATAAATATGGTTTATACAAAATTGAAACTTATGAGAATTCATTCCATTTGCCAATTCGGAGGAATTTTTTTTTCATTTTCGAAATCTCAAAGGAACAAATGAAGTTCGAATTTTTCTGAATTATTAGTTTTGCTATTTGTGAGGCTAGAACGATGAATTGGAGTTTACATCATGATGTACAGTAGTCCGGTTTGCATATTAGTCTTCTGGACAGTATTCCAAGTAAATCTAATAATCCTTCCATATAAAATTTCATTCTAAATGTTGAAAGTATTGCTTAATTAACTCAAACAATGAAATTAATGCTGACACGATTTCTTAGTTGATAATGACAGATATTCTGGCCACTTTGAACATACCTCCTTATATCTCGGAGTTCGACTACGCTTCAAAGAACCATCCCTCTCAAAATCCTATATGTCCAACCAGAAAATCAAGAACCAAAAAAACCTACCACAATAGATATTTCAAGAAGAAACGTCATGATATCAATGAGGGAAACTTCGATAGAAACAAGAAATCATCGGTTGAAGTGATAGCTATGCTCTTACCCTGCGCTAATCCTATAAATAGCACAGTCAACGATTCACCGCAAGGAAAACATGTCACGGACTGTAAACGAAAACTCGTAGTCACAATCAAATTAATTAACATCGGAAAGGTATTTCAACCATTGTCTCCTGCTAGTACTATCAGACCGTTAGAAGATACCTCATGGAATACTAAATTCTATTTTAATTGGATTAAAGGAATGTGTTTTCCGTTGCAGACAGATCCAAAGGATGAATTCATTGTGATAGATCACGTAACGGACCCAATTACTAAACAAAAATCCCTCCTATTGGATCCATACGTAATAAAAATACGTCACGAACAGATCCTACAGCTTTATGGTTTGACATTTCAAAGTGTAAGTAATTTTAGATTAGTGAGAATCCTTCATAACCCACTTTGAATATAGTGCCGAATGTCGGTGATCAACTACCGACATATGACAAATACGAATAGGTTAGTTGAGGTAGGTCTAGGTTGGTCCTCCTTGGCGGGAGAGTTTTAGAACGTCGATGAATATTTGAGTTAACGAACTGTCAACAATAACATGGTACTCGCAACGCAAAGAATTACTCCAAGTCTTCATAACGAATTTTAAATCTTGATTTTTCGAGATTCTGATTGATAAAAAAATAATTGCAACAATATCAGAATATAATAATCAACTCACCGCTTTCTCAATGATGCATCTCTGTATCGAGGGTAGTCATCTGTTTACACATAAGCACTGAATGACTTGGTGAATTGCACACTCATTTTACAAAAATTATCGAAAACAAACACTCGTATTTTCGCTTACTTATTCAATTAATAGAAAAAATGTTTATAACAATTTCGACTGTCCTCGTTTCTTCCTGCACTCTCCCACTACACTGCCCGGCTTTACTTGTTGCTCCTCTTATTTATACCTGCAGCGCCATCTTTCATATGCTGCCATAACTAGCAATGGCGGCATAATTTCGAATAAATTGACTTTCCGATTTTTGCTATTGAAAATATTGAAATATCTGTTAATTGATAAGATTCAAAAGATAAAAAAATAACATAGCTTTTTTTGCTATTTACATTGATGTTTATGACGGAATTTTTACGGGAGAATAAACAATATATAAGTGTATTTTATGTGAGTTGAGAATGTATTAAAAGTACGTGACACAGTGACAATGGTCTCCACACCATTGTACATTCGTTCAATTTTTATCTCTTGATTAATGGAATTATTAATTAGAATAACATTTGAATGTCAAACTTCTCAACGTCAAGAAAGAATATAATAAATGCTTTCAAATATTGAATGTTGAGAACACCAAAAAAAAAAAAAAAATCCTAACCTCAGTTGTGATTGAGGTTATCTGCGTTTCTGTTACAAAATTATCGAAAAAAATACTGTCAAAAATGACTAAGAACATAAATAGTGTTTTAAGACTGGCAATAATAGTCAGAGGTTCTACTCCAGCACTATATCAGGGCCTCTCATTGAAATTATTGCGTTCTTCCGCAGATCCAGAAAGAAGATTCGTACGAAGTAAGTGCTCAACTTCTATCTGTGTAATGGAACTAAAGAATAAATCAACAAAATAGAATTTTCGATGATTTAATTAATAAACTTGTTATTTTTCTGATTTTCCAAGCTTTTTCACTGAAAATGATAGAAACCTCACAATTGAAAGAACAGATGGGACCTTCATCTTCTGAAGATTCGCTAAGCATGGCACAGAAACTGCGAAAATGCCGAACACCTGGTGAAGTTTTATACCTCGTTGATGAGGAAATTCATCAAATGGATGGATACACCTCTGCAGAATGCCTATTGTCCCTAGTCCATATGCAGAAGAAACAATCAGGACAAGGAGATGAACAAATATCGCAAAGCAATGAATTTACTATACTCTGTGAGAATTTAGAGAAGCGAATAGAAGAATTATCACCAGATGATGCGGTTCAAGTAATAAATTGTCTCCTATATTTCAAGGTCCCAGCGAACTCAGTTCTGATCCAAAAGCTGCTTGAAATCATTAGGAATGATATGGATCAATTATCCATAAATCAGATTTGTTTTCTGAATGTTCTTCTTAAAAAATTACCAAAAAATCCTCTCATTACAACATTGAACACAGCACTGCCGAGTGCCTTCAAAACCCACGTAAAAATGAAACTTCATAATGAAAACTTACAATCACTGGTCAATTCTCTTCAGTATTTGAAATATATGAATATTTCCAACGAAATTATGTCAAAAATATGGAAAGTCTTTGAGAAAATTCCTGTCAACAAATTTTCACCATCACAAGCGAAACATATTCTATTTTGTTTACTCAATTGGACACCAGATGAACAGGTCAAGAAACTAATCACGAAAATGCAAGACATTTTAGTTGAGAATATGGATAAATTTGATGAAAAAGAACTTCATACCATCTTATTGAAATTTAAGGAAATGAATGATCACAAGAAAAGAGAGGATAACATCTATTACCATAAAAATTTTATTGACGCAATAGCAATAACGGTTGTCTTCAGAGATTTAGGTTTAAGATTAGCAATCAATGTTCTCGACTTCCTGAGCGAGATGGAACACGTCAATGTTATTATACTAGATTATATAGCAGCACTATATTTGAAGGATGAAGAAATTTTTAAAAATGCTAATAAATACGACATTTCCAAGGTAATAAGTGCTCTAGCCCACGCAAATTATAAAACCCCCTTCTGGGGAAAATTAAAGAATTCTTTGATGAGTCCTAAGCTTCTAGAAAATAATGCTGGACGATTGGCCAAAATTGCCCTGCACTTAGTAATACTCGACTGTTATATGCCAAATTTCTTCGGCATTGTTTTCAAAACATACAGAGTTTATGACGCGAATGATACAAGATGCCGAGGACTTCTATTGCTCTACTACTCAGTTAAAAATAAATATCCTGAATTCAAGGGACCTTGGCCGTCTGATGTTGTTCTCAAACGTTCTGCTGATTTTTCTTTGCCAAAGAGCCAACGTTATATCCTTCAATCAGCAGTCGAGACAGCTGTTGGAGGTTCAGAGTATGTGATTACTAGCATGAAAACAAAACTGGGGGATGACATCGATCATGTCGTCATAATGAGGAAAGGAGGTTATCCAATTGCAATTAATAATACTGAAAAACATGTACCAAGAAATGTGGAGGACTTGAACCCTCCATCAGATAGTCAAGTGCTGCTATTTATGTGTCCACCCGCGTATGCATACGCTCGTAATACTGAACAATTGACTGGCTACTGGTCATTAGTAATCGAGCAAACGGAAGCAATCACAAAATACCCAGTTATTCCGATTTATCGGACTAAATGGAACAGCATGTCAGAGTCAGAGCAAATTCAATATATTTTGCAAATCATTAAACTCAAATGTCAGGAGCTCTCCGAAATTGAGAGATAACTAAAATTTTCAAATATAGATGAATCCATTCACAATTCAATGTAAATAAAATTGGAGTAAATAGAGAATTGGAGGGATTTAAATTTTTTTATGAATGAATGAGCAAGAACAACTCACACTGCCATCTCTCGACGTACAATAGTCCTGCAGTGAGCAGCAAGTCTCCTTAATGGCGGTATTTCTTTAAACGGAATCAAATTTTAGGCATTCTTTTTATATTCAAATGATTGGAAATATTCGAGTTCATTGATTTATTGAATCAAGATAATTCCGCCAAGTTTTTATTCTTTTTTTGATTAAAATTTAATTTCATTTGTGTTCTTTTATTTAAATTCAGAATTTTCTTCTTTTTATCTCATCAACAATGGTCGGAATCCCACGTTGGTCTCCATGCGCACCCTAAATTTTCTCGGATTACTCTGTTATTATGGAATGATCCACTACGAGAATAATTAAATCATAAAATTCCTTAAGTGAACAATTGAGGAAGTAAATGAAACTGATATTTAATCATTGAAAACCTAATAAAAAAACCATTGCTGAATTCTAACCTCAATTGTGCTTGAGGTTATTATAACTCACTTTGAAAATAATTGAAAATATTATGTTGAAAAATGACGAGAAACATAGGAAGTGTTTTAAGACTGTCAATGGTAGTCAGAAATTTACCTGCGTTATCAAATCGTGCCTTGCCACTGAGATTACTCCATTCTTCCACAATTTTGGAAAAGAGATTCAAGGAATGTAAGCTTTCAACATCTATTTACTCAGAAAATTTATTGAATGAATATAATGCAGAGAAAAGAACTTTCTGGACGCAAACTAAATCATTTAATTTTTTTTCAATAATTTCAAGCTCCCATCATCCAAAGTAATGCAGCCTCGAGAGTCAGAGAATCTGATGGACCTTCGAAACCAGCAGAGCGAATCACTCAGAAGCTAAGAAAATGTAGAACATCCGCCGAAATACTGAAATTAGTCAAAGAATCGAGCCATCAAATGAATGTATCAACTTTGTTAATTTGTTTGTCGTATCTCCGTGAAATTGAAAGAGCCAATGATGGAAATCTACAAAAAATAGCACAGAAAAAAGAATTCGGGATTCTTTGTAATAGTTTGAAGGCAAACATGAAGCAATTATCCGAGACCGAAGCCATTAATTTTTTCCGGTTCCTGACATATTTCGGCGTTCCAATGAGTAGTATGATTATTCAATCGTTGCTTCAAATGATTAGAGAACGGGTACACCAATTACCCCTGGAGGAAGTTACTTTTCTGATGTATGTTTTATCAAAATCTCAGAAAAATCCAACAGTTGAAGCACTGGACGCAGCACTCCACATTGTTTTTGAAACCCGTGCAACAATGAAACTGAATACTTTAAGCATAAAGTCACTTACCACTTGCTTAAAGCATTTAAGGACATTGAATGTATCTAGCAGGTCTAAGCAAAAAATACTGGAAGCCATAGAAGAGACTCCTTGGGTTAATATTACATCTGAACAAGCTAAAATTCTTCTATTCTGTCTGCTAGATTTCGAAGCTGATGAACATGTTAAGACTTTGGTTTCAACAACGCTACAGATTCTAGCTGGAGACATACAAGTTCTCCGTGACGATGAGCTATTTGCTATGCTGTTGAGGATTACGAAAAACAACGATCACCAACAAGGAGAAGCAAACATTTACTATCATGAGGGATTTGCAGACGCTGTTGCGAACACTGTAATCTCTAGGGACTTAGGTTTCTCGGCAGTCATACATACTCTCGACTTTTTGAATGAAATGCATCATGTGAACACTGTTATACTCGACTATATTGCAGCAAAATGTTTCGAGGATAAAAAAATTATTGAAACTGCCGATACATATCAAATATTGAGACTGCTAACTTCTTTGTCTCAAGCAAACTATAAACCACCCTTTTGGGAGACAATGAAAGAATCGCTAACAAGAACAAGCGTCCTAAAAAGTAGAATAGAAATTAGTTTTCAACGATCAATGAAGCTGGGTCTGCAAGCAGTTACACTGGAACTTTACTGGCCGAAGCTATTTGCTAAGATCTTCACACAGTATCAGGGACGTATTCAAAATTACGTGCAGAAGAAACAGTTTTTATTGTTCTATACTGCAGTGAAACGGATCTTTCCTGAATATGATGGACCGTGGCCTACACAGGAAGTTCTTGAAAATTCTACAGATATCTCGCTGCCTATGAAAAGTCATTATGTACTCCAATCAGCGATTGAAACGGTTCTTGGAGGTCCACAGTATGTTATCACCAATATGAAAACAAGACTTGGAGATAGTATTGGTAAAGAATAATTCTACAATAATTTTGTAAATTCAGTAGCGAAGTGGTAAAGGGATTTGAGTCATATAGGATTGCCATACATAGGGAAAGGTGGGGTAAAATGCACACACCCTAGTTTCGATGTTATATATTATGAAATTCGCAAGAAATCGAGGGAAATATCAAAGATAGGTTTATTTTGATAGTTCCATTCGGAAGCTGAGGAAATTCCAAGTGGAAAACATGTGTAAAAATTAATTTTTTTGATATTTTAGAAAATTCGAGTTTTCTGGTCAAGATTTGAAGGGGTCCCCC